>KZ345080.1:333126-351893 GCA_002352805.1 Teladorsagia circumcincta | reverse complement strand
CCAAGGCTTAGTCCTAAGATAAGCAAAGCAGCCTTTCTGGGAGCTGCGGATGTATGCAGCACTTCCGTCATCACTCTCATATCCTGAAGACCAAGTTCAAGTAGTCCATCGAGTTCGGGGATCCCAGCCCCTCCCCAGCATTCCAGCATACCGACCCCAGCAGGAACGCCAAACGGGCTGGTTAGCTTACCTCCCACCGGTGGTGGTATTGTAAGGATACTAGCATGGAAGCATACAAGGCAAGGCCTCAGCGCCGTCGCCCTGCACTTTTGAGTCGCGACATTGTCGGGAACCCCTCCTCACTCTAGGCGCGATTGGCTCTTGGGACCCAATCCCGACTCGTGGCTTCAAATTAATGTGTTCTCGTAAAAACAGATAGCACCTGCACCTATATTTTCCGCTAATAAGGAGGAAATGTTGTATACTCAATATCTCGAAGTAAGATTAGGCGCGGCCATGGGTTTGACGTGGCTGTTGCCGTACTTGATGGGAGCCGTATGCATAGGCTGTTTCTCAAGTTATTCACTCGATATCAGCAAAACATGTTGGAAGCAGCCTATCCACGTGGCTTCTATCAGGTGCGACGGCCACCACGTCAAACCCATAGCCACGCCTAATATGATATGATATATATGATACGAGATATGAACTGTAACAGCAATAGCACTTTGAAATTTTCTCTGTCCATAGCAATAGCACTATCAAAAGAAGTCAGAAACTTTTTTGCCATTTCTTACACTCCCTGTTATTGCTGTTGTGACGGGCATAAGTGCGCAAGGTCCTGCAAGCGCAATCCCCCTCATATGTAATGGGAGCTCTGGAGGTAGAGAAGAAAAGCTCAATGATAATCTCTTCATACTGAGTGGTTATACAAATCTTTGACTTCTTTTTAAGATTCTCAAGTTTATTTTTGTTTCCCCAGTAACAGCCAAAAATCGCCGGAATAGACGGCATACGACCTTTTATCTGATCACTTTTGGAAGCTGCTTCTAGAAAGTATGTGCCAGTGAGGCGAAAGCGAGGGTGCCTGTCATGAAAGGCGGAGCAGTGGAGAGTAAATGCAGTCCACGAGGCGCGGCAAAGTGTGGAATGCCAACGGGTGCACACAACACCTCAGAAGAGAAGGCACGTGAGCCGGCAAATGATCTGACGGTTGATGTTCATGTGCCAGCGAGGTGAATACTTGGCCTGCTTCCCTCTGCGCGATGGGGATAAGCGAGCTAGCGCGTACGGTTGCTTCGTAGGTGCGGTGAATGTCGATTTGCCTAGTGAACATGAAATATGTCAAGAAGGGCACGAATGATCAATTCGAGTAAACCAGACGTAGTGTGCGCGGCGTAAAGTGTGTAGAGCGCTTACTGTTAATATACTATGTATTACGCTACTTCGGTAGCCTATATAAATATTATAGAAGAGTATAAATGAGCGCTACAAGAGAAAGGAAAAGTAGTGCGAAATACATGTGTATAAACTAAAAAGGCAATGCGCGGGAAATATATGTAACGTCCGAGACATTAAAGAAAGGAACTGTGATTCTTGATGACTATTAAGAAATTATACACAACCACTATTGCTGCAGTGCACGACTATGGGGTGCAAACTTCCCATGGATTTAAATGAGTCTCAAACGTAGGATGCAAGGTAAACTAGAACGGGGTCCCGTTGAAGCGACTTTATCGTTAGAAGAAGGTAAAAACATGTCTGAATATGAGCTTGACCTTCGATTAGAGAGGCAAGCTGACTCATTGCAGGATGATAAGTACGGTTCATACCCAAGAGTAAGTTTGGCGTGCCACCGAGAAGACGTGGCGGCAGCTGCACTTTACAGAAACCGCGTGGACAACGTGCTTCCAACATCCAACGCTGGATATCAGCAAAGCATGCTGGCAACAGTTTATCACGCAACTTCTATCAAGTACGACGGCAGCCGCGACACTTCCGGTGACACGCCACTCCAACTCTTGGATATAGACTGTAAGTAAGCGGTGAGAAAGATCAAAGGATCCTAGGTATGACCGACCGCGGGCATGATGGAGTGGCGGAATGACGGCTTGAGTTGGCGCGCGATTTAAAGGCGCAGGCAACCAGGGTCCTCAGCAGCTTGAAATCGCATGGAAGTTCAAATACGTAGTTCGTCTTGCCGCTTGTCAGCGTTGCCTCAGTGCACTTTTGCTCGAGGTAATGGTCATCTTTTCCACGTATAGCGTCGGCGAGGCCACTCATTATGTAGCTGCGTTCAGCAAAAACAGCGGTTATCGATGGTAACAGCTTCTCGTAGATGGAAGCTTTGTATTCTAGCCAGATCGGGAACTGTCAACCCCGGTTGCAGTTTCGGCTTAAATCATGAATCACAGGCCCTACACCTCTTAATCACTAGCGATTCCATGTGTGATTCACGCAGAGAACTTTCCCCTCGCCTTCACTAACCAAGCCAAGAAGGATCTGCGAAAGTTCACCAAAGAGACAAGTGCTCAGGCTCAATCTTTCCGTGTTTAGAAACGATGCTCGATCAGACCACTAAATATCCTTCCACTAGGTTCTCACTTCTTTTCGGGGCGAATAAGTGAGCAGTTACCGCATTGCTGTTGACGGGTTGTATTGACAGAATTGATTGTTCAACATGACCTTATCTGGGGCTGCTGCTTCAGTGATCAGGATTTCCATTGAGGCTTGTCAATGACCTCTATCAGCTCTATCTAGAAAGACCCTACATTCTCCTTGTTTCTCCCACTTCCAATTTCTCAGCATCATCGCAAAGGTGTCTTCAATGCGCGGATGTAATAAAATACAAGGTACAGATCATAGGGCAGAGAAATCGCCTTCGGTCACCGTGCCACTATTCAGCGTTGGATTGCTATCCTACAATTCTGTTACATGTGATTACACATGCGGCCAGTGACTGACGGATTCATTCTCGCCTGCTGCAGAACACAACCGTCTTCTTTTGCGTAGTTGGGTACCCCCCAGGAGGCCCGACGCGCGACGAAATCAGAGACGTTGGCGCGGCAAGAGGACGAGTCGCAAACCGTACTCAGGCGTCAACTCCAATATAACGTGTCATAGTACGTCCCACACCACTCACACCACGGCGTGGATGCTCAGTCACGCCGGTTTTGATCATTTTCTTAGTATTAGTATGTCCACCCAGATTCATTTATCCCCTTCTGCTCCTTTCTGCTATGTTTCCTACCTTTCTCCGCCGCGAAACTTACTGTTTGATGTGCAAGTTAAAGCGAACGATCCGTATGTTCCCAAATGAGCGCTAAATTATAATAGGTCCTTTCTGAAAAGGCAATTCAGAAAAAATGTGGAAATCTAGGCTGAAAATCAGTCAAAGCAATTAAAATCTTAACCTGCACATTAAACAGTAAGTTTCGTGGCGGAGAAAGGTAGGAAACATAGCAGAAAGGAGCAGAAGGGGATAAACGAATCTGGATGGACATACTAATACCAAGAAAATGGACAAAACCGGCGTGACTGAGCACATGTCGCATTTTTGAGCCTACGCCCTGGTGGAGTGGTGTGGGACGTACTATGACACGTTATATTAAAGTTGACGCCTAAGTACGGTTTGCGACTCGTCCTCTTGCCGCGCCAACGTCTCTGATTTCGTCGCGCGTCGGGCCTCCTGGCGGGTACCCTGCGTAGTTGACCAAGGCACAGCGACTTCTCTCCTTTACTACTTGTCATGCTTCGGAAAGCTCGTTATGCACACGAAGCATGGCAGTGAGCAATACAATCCTAGGCTACACTCGCCACACTTTCCCCCTTTCCAGATTTTGGAGAACTCAATTCGGGTGAATTCATTCATGTGTAATCTCCGTTCCCTGTTGAAATGGAAAACACCACAATGGGGCACCGTCAATGCTCCCTGATTGAACACTTTGTCTTTTTTCGTTCCATCGGGAGCTCCGAGTTCCGCAACTTGCACCACTCGACACCGTCTTCAAGTTAGCGCAGGTTCGTACAACGACCACCTTTCTGAGGACTGGAACGCATCCGACAACATGCTCTCTTGATTGCATCCAATTCCATCTAGTTGTTAATAAGTTATGCAATTTTTCCTATCCCGTCCTTAAGTTCAGCACACCAATGTATGTTGCCCTAATAGCAGCATGACTGAATAAAGCTCGTTCTGACTGCCCTTTATTAGTGTACGACGTGCACTTTGGATTGAACCCAGGAAATTTCGGGAAAGGGTCCCACTAGAGATGATGAGCTGTCCCTAACAAGTAGAAGAGCATAGTTATTATATGTCCAAAGTACAGTTGTAAAGTTGAAAAACAAAGCAATTCTTGATAAATCTATGAGATTTCCTAAAAACTACTGAAGTGACGAGTCACCTCCGACAACTCTTGTAATGAGAGAAATTTGCAGGGCAGGAGGAGGGAAGCCTCGGCAGTATAAAATCTATCCGAATGTGATCATGGTGATGAGACACACAGAACGCTTAGATGAATTCTTCCCAGACTGGATCTCAAGAAACGTGAACCATCCATACAAGCCATATGACTTGAACATGGTGAATTACCTTTTATTTCTGATAATTTTTAACGACATCTCTTCGAGAAGCACAAGCAAGGATTTTTCAGCCTATGGCTTTACCAGTACAACGTCCTCCGCAAGCATACCAGGGCGATCCACCCATCACTAACACTGGCGACATTCTTGCTCGACTCATTGCCCGAGGGATGTACTCAACTGCTTATGTTCCAGGTGATTGCAATCTGCTATCTTCACTAACACTACCAACGGCAACCTTATTTCCGATGCTAAATCAGAGCTATTGGCGTGAACTCCTGCCTTCTTAGCCTCTCGCCCGACTCTGTTGCCTGATTTTCAACTCGGCAGAAGTTGGTCTTGAACGGGCATCAGTGCATTTATGGAAGTCTACTAACAACCAGAAACTTACTTTTATTCTTTCGTTGTTCTCAACAGGACGGAAAGCTTCAAACGCTTCAACTGCTTGCATCTAACAAGGAAAGAATGATGGATCAAAGAGTCATATGTGATAAACGTGCAACGTTACATAAGTTTTTGATCACTGATGTCAAATTTCCAAATCTGCCATTCGAATTCCTGAACGGAATTGCGAAGCGGAATAGATCAGTGGTAACGGGTCGGCCTCACCGGCGAGAAATCGTGGGATTGATTAGCTGACGGATTTCCTCTTCTTTGCAGCAACATGGTTGAAAGAAGTCTCAGCCACGTCGCTCGATCAAAACTTGCCCCTCAATACAGAAAGGGTTGCGAATTGTTGTTACTTCAATGATCGAGAAAACCAACTGAGGCTTGTCAATGACCTCTATCAGCTGTATCACCTGCCGTTCCATTGATCATCAGTTTGGGAGTTTGCGTTCGACCCTGTCGCGTGCAAAACTACTCCAGAGGATACGAGCGACACGAAATCCTTCATTTCTCGCTTACAGATCTTCTTCTTTACTACACCTTCGATTTTCTGAAGACGCTCTTCATGCTGCTCGTTTCCTGCTGCTCAGCTCTAGGGCTTGATCATTGTTATCTTGATTTCGCGACCTAGCTAAGCTCAACACTACTGGAGCACTGGGAGATATTCGTCCTATTAGATCGCCGTCACACTCGGCGCCCTCGGCAGAGCAATTGGTATCGCTCCAAAGTGCAAGCGATGGCACGGTCGCGATTGGCATCGCTCCAAAGTGCAAGCGATGGCACTATCGCGATTGGCATCGCTCCGAAGTGCAAGCGACGGGCGATTGGCTCCGCGATCGATGCAATAGGCCACGGTATCGATCGCTTGCGGAGCCAATCGCCCATCGCTTGCACTTTGGAGCGATGTCAGTCGCTGCGCTGGGGAGCGATCGCGATTGCTCGGTGCGATCACAATCGCTCCATCGCTTGTCCGTCGCTGAGTGTGACGGCGCTCTTAAGCGTGAATAGGGCACCTTCATGGAATCCGTTTTTCACGAGCATCGCCTCCATCAGACTCAGCTGCAGAGCGATCTTGGCACACGCGCAGTCGAAATCAGTCGGCATTTGCTCTGCCTGCTCGATGTTCTGTGTTATGAGAACGATATCAGCAGTCAATAAAATAAAGGAGGTGTAGTTGCGGGCTGCTGACCTCCACTCCCATGCGACCCATTCCAGTTGACGCGTGACGTTCGAGGGCGGCGCTGAAAAGGTTGGGCGTGAACATGCTCAGGTAACTTGCAGCAGAAATCCCCGAGTTAAGGGCCGCATCCCACTCGTCCGTGATTGGCTACCACCACGAGGGTTATTGTGTGCAGACGCGAACCACCCAGTCATAGACTAGTGGGTGCGCCTGCAGCATATGCTGCTGATACTGCTGCGGCCCGTAACTTGGAGGTTTCTGCTGCAAGTCTATCTCAGTGGTGTGAAACCCCTCTCTGCACGTTGTGACGTCCTTCACGTTGTGATGTCTTCCTTGTAAAATCGCGAATCTGGTCTTGTTATGGGGAATTTGAAGAATTCACATGTACTGAGCCTGAACCCCTGGTTGCTTGACCTGTTCTGTATTAGAGCGGCACTGGCAGCTCTTACTATCTTTCCGTTGGCCATTTAGACTTCTGCCACAAAATTATATGGCTCT
Organism: Teladorsagia circumcincta; assembly: GCA_002352805.1. Taxonomy (NCBI): domain Eukaryota; kingdom Metazoa; phylum Nematoda; class Chromadorea; order Rhabditida; family Trichostrongylidae; genus Teladorsagia; species Teladorsagia circumcincta. The sequence continues at coordinate 345,307 of KZ345080.1, read as the reverse complement.
CTTAGTAATTTTGGTGGATACACTGATGTTTTACTTCAGGCGAAATCTGCAAACTTCTTTAATTTCTCCCAGAATAATCTATCGATATTGGAATTTAATCCAATACAAATTACAGATTTGATCTACTGCTCGCCATCTCTCAGGTGCATTCAGACGGCGTATGCCGTCAAACAAGTAACCAAATGTAAAGCCCCAATTAGGTTGGTGATTACCTCACTTTCGAATAATTAATATTGAAGAGGTCTTCAAAACGATCCCCTCCTGAGTGCTATTGATTCTACTAGACTTCATGGGAGTTGCTAACAACAAGATTGCAAAAAAGTAGAAATGCGTACAGTGGGTGCTACGTGACAAAATTAGCTCTCAAGCCACATGTGTCACAAGCCACACATCAGCGTGTGAACCATGTTACGCTTCAAGGAGAGGGTCATGCTTAGTCAGATTGGAGTGATGTCGCGCACACTAGTTTTCCCACGCGCAGCAGTTTAACCCAACTATGGTAAGCTTGGAAAAGGGTGGGTGTGCCAGACACGAGGCTCATCACGCGGCGAGAAGGCAGGGGCGTCGACGGGTCAACGGAAGAGTCGCAGCTGGTAATATGCGATGTGGGACGTACATCCTATTTGATTTGACGCTGAATTGTGGCAGACGCGCCGCTACTCCTCCACTGACCCGCTTGGGTCACTACCTCCTCGCCGCGCGAAGGGTTCGCTCTCAGGGTAGGGAAACAGGAAAATGAAAAAATTCCAATGTGAACGTCGCCGCGCAGCGAATCAACGGTACCTCTGCATGGAGCACGAATCACATTGCGTAAAAGAAAGTAGAGCCCACCCTGCAGCTTGTGCTTACCGAGGCTTACAGAGCTATGAGAACTAATTCTGAAGTAATTTTTTGTGTGGCAAAACTTTGCAGTAATCTTGTTTGTTAGTGAAGTAAATCGATGATTTCAGAGTAGAACCTGGATTATTTGAAAGCTTCAACAATTATCCGATGGGCCTGCCAGAATTTGCAACTCCGCAACAACGAGCTCAGTTCAATGTTGATGAGAATTACACGCCTCATACTAAACTTGAAGACGTGAGTTAAGACCACGATTGCTTAAAAAAGAATGTTACGATAAATGGGGTATGGGAGAAGGAAAGGATGCATACTGCAGTGATGCCCGAGAAAGTAAGTAGAAACATGCGCTAGCCCAATCCTAACCACCGTCGCCCGTTGTAGGATCGCATCCTTCGCCGTACTATGGTCTTCAGTTTTGAAAGGCATTTCTGTCAATCCCCTTGCCTCAGGAGGCAGCTCGAGGATCATATTGGTGTGCTTTCTCTCAGTGAATGCGAGTGTATTGGTGCGAAATGGGCCAGCTAAAAAAGAAAAGGGAAACGAATCTGTGAAAAAAAAGCACATCAAGAGCTCACTCACCTTCGTAAGCAGCTGCAGCAGCTTACTTTGCAGGGCTCTAGCGCCCTTGTCGGGTGATTTCGATGCACGGGAATGTCAATCTGTAATCGTTTTCAGGGGGATTATCCCGAAGACCATAGGGAATCGTTCACGCGACTTCTGCCTGAATTGGGCCTTTCTAGATTAACAAGTGAAGAACGCTGACATGATGTCGGCTTTTCGTACCGTTCGCCTTTGAAGGCGCGGCCGCGTTGGCTGAGCATCGAGAGGAGTTAAAAGCTCGCCTTGCGCGCTAAGCATTGCTCATGACCTTGTAGAATCGGGAATGGGTGGATCAGTGGAAAGAATCGATGCGGAATAAAAGAAGGTGAATCGCTTTTGCGACTGACCGATTCTGCAGGAGCGAAATCGAAGGACTGATTCTTAGCTGGCCCTCCTCAATGATGCTCCTACGCGAATCTTAAAGGCAAAGTTCGCTACCCTCTGAGCCCTTAAAGTTGCTAGAAGGAAAAGAGAGGCTAGTGCAGGGCTCCTTCCATCATCGTACACTGAAAAAAACCGCCCCTGGACGCTAGGCGCCAAGGATTTAGGCACGCTCCACCGGTCGTGGCACGCCTCACCCACCGCTCGATATCTTGTCTACGTTGCAGTGTTGATCTGCTGAGCTATCTCTACACGTACTTCTCTACCACTCCACCCCATGATCTCTCATCCCTCAGCTGATCTTCGGAACTTTTCCGCAGCGTGGAGCAAAAGGCTCATATTTCCTGTGTATTTCAGGATTTTTTTTTCTTTTTTCTCTGGCGGTCCACCTCCCGCCCCTACTTTCACATTTGAGGGAAATTGCCTCATCATCTGATCCTAAATTTTGCCCTTAAGTGGTCTATTCTTACACTCAATGCTATGTAATTCCTATTTCCAGAGCACATTCCCTGAAGTTGCAGACCGCGAGCAATGCCGCAGATGGGGAATTGAATGCGCCCCTGGACGCCTTTTCATCAATGACATGAAAACTCCTATCCCTTGACCCTAGTGGCCACTATCCACTTGATCCCCTGCAAAAAGTGAATTTAAATATTGGGTCAGTGTAAGTGAGGTAATCAGGGCAGAACATCAAAATATAATATTTAGCTTTGTTGCATGATCTCAGACGCTGGCTCTATTTATAACTAGCCGTACTGGATTAGAGATTTTGCAGTGTGCATGGAATTATAGTTAGGAGCCTTTTATCAATTTTGAAAGATCTCTCGCCGTCACACGCTTTGAAGACAGTAATTACGATGGCTAGAGGGCTGGGTGTGATGAAGTCATTGAACGTCATTGGTGGGCTGGACTCATGAGCGCGCCAGGGGCCGGGTGCAGCAAGCCCCAACTAGGGGATGGGTCCCCAAAACTCTACATCTCTGGACTCTTCCCCTATTCTTAACCATGCGAGTTGCGTCATCGACAGAGTAGAGGCGCAGAGTTTTGGGGGCCCATCCCCTAGTTGGGGCTTGCTGCACCCGATCCCAGAGGTTTCATTGGGAGCCCTTCCACCAACAACATTACGACGTCATCTAAACCGCAACGCCTCCAGCCAATGTGATTACCTTTAACCCTTCATCTTGTGGATTCACAGAGCAAGAATTTTGGATAAGGCAAAGAAATTTGTAGTTGACGTGCTGCAAAAACGAAACAAACGATGATTACAACACCCGCGTTCGCCACTCACTGATTCGTATCTCTAAACTGCACGAAATTAGTTGTTCGAAAAAGGATCAGCTCATACTGGTACGTGCATTTGATGTTCATTCATTTTAACTTCATTGATTACAATTTGCTCTCGCTGTCTTCCAAGAGAGATTACACGATAAGGTCGAGGTCAAGGAAGGAGAAACATACTTTGTCGAGGCAGGCGAGCCTTCTAAGGTACAGGGCGATGCGTGTTAAAGGCATACGGTATGCCTCAGTGGCCTACCCTAGCGACACCCACCCACCGACTGGTCAAACTCTCGCCGTCGGACGTGACCATGGATTCCGTGGCTTTAGCGAACAGAGCAGAGCGCTCACACTGATGACGTCGGTACCGATGAGAATCACTCAATTCTGGGAACCTCAGCTACGGGGTCTCATTTTTTCAGTTCTGAGCGGCTTTTCTTGGTTCCTTCTTCATCCGTGCATCAATTGGCCACTTTTAATACCTTGATTTTTGATGATTTTTGAGTAACCTTTTCACAGTGAACCCCTCAGAAAGGAGGATTTCACGATAAAGTCGAAGCGAAGAAGGAAATATTCGTAGTCGGAAAGCAAGGGGCTTCTAATTGTAGGGGTATGGGGTGATGTGCGTTCGGAGCAAAGGGTACGCCATGTCTGCGCCGTTTGCACCGCGCTACGCCCACCGTCCCGCCATCTGACCCTAGCCATTTGGTAGAGAGCGCTGGTGTGTAGGAAGGCAGTACCGATGATATCCGCATCAATACGGAAATTACTGGGAGACGGGGTCCCATTTTTCTGGTCTTGAGCCTTTTCTCATGAATATTTCACATCTGAGGGTCATTCGTGGTATCGTCGTTTCACCTTTAGAGCTTTTCGAGACATTTCTGACATCTCCCTCTTATCCTAGTCAGCTTCCCGAAGAACATGAGAACTTTACTAGAGTAGGAGAGAGATTCCTCTCAGTAGCCATCCTCTTATTCCCTTTACTAATGCTCTTACAGTGCCTACATTACCTATCTTTCAACAGTCATCCACATATACCATTTCCTTCTTGCTTTCAGATTGTTGGTCACGCTCAAACTGTTGACATTGCTGCTGGAACCTTTGCGAAGAAACAACGACACTCAACTGAAGTCGATTTGTGTTGGGATCAAGTAAAGATACCGTATGGAGCCCTCCTCGTCTTGGAACGAATAGAGGTGCGCTTCAATCATAAAACACAAATCAATTTTAGCTACACAAACAAGATGGTGTAAACGTGTAAGCATGTCAGCGTAAATGCAGTTTTCCACGAAGAACGCACTACAGTGCATGCTCGCAAATTGTCACCATGTGTTGCGCAGCTCTCAGCGTGAGTTTTTGGAGGGAGGGGGTCATAGTAGGGGTCTGCCAATTCAAAAGATTGAAATGTGGGTCGTTTCTCTTGGAAGTTGATGGGGTCGTGGTATGTAGGTGGAGAAGAAATTGTGTTTGACGGGTTTTTGTAGGAACGCGAAAGAAACAAAATCGGAAGAATTGCCGACCCTTTGCCAAATTTATCACCCTCCATTTTCACACCCCCGCTCGGCTCCAAAAATAACGATCTCCTTTCCTCAACCCCTTAACAAGACCACTCACCCATTATCGTAAACATCAGATGACTATCCTCATATGGCCTCCCTCCTCTAACACGACAACGGCCCACACGTCCCTGTACCATCACCGTAAGCCGGAGGTGAGTATCTTCATGCGACCTCCCCCCTCCAATCCCCACACGCACCGTTTCCAACATATGACTGTTTCTAGTATTCGATTCTGCCACCTCTCCTTCATGACGACCTTCAATTTACAGCTTCATGAACCGCTCTCAAAATCTCAAATGCGATCTCCCCCCCTCCTCTCCTTTTTACAACCACAAACTCACGAGAACGAATATATGACTACACCTCCGAAACACACAAATTTGACCTTCGTCTTGTAGGGAATTGCGGGGTGTCCCCCAAGAGGCCCATCGCGCAGCGAAGGAATAGATGCAGACGCGGCAAAGGACAAGTCGCAGCGCATACTGCAGCGGTTAGGCGTCAGGTTAAATAGAGTGTATGTACCATACTGCGTCTCATATCGCACAGCACGCGGTGCAACTCGTCCTTTGCCGCTTCTGCGTCTCTTCCTTCGCCTCGCGGTGGGCCTCTTGTGGGACACCCATTAGGAATTGCGCAACAGCTGGTTGACGCTGCTCACGCATCGGCTCGTGATTGGTGCATCGGATTCCGAGTGCTCCAGCTTCATGCAGTTTTAACTGATTCAAAGAACAGTAGCGAAAGAATGGATCTAAAAAATCGAGCAATATGAAACATCATCAGATGGGCAAATTTATACGAAGGAAAAATTGCAGGGACGCAAAGGATGGACACCAAATCTTTACGCAATACCTCCTGTGAACTACAGGAATGTCACCACACAATTCGACACCGGTTATGTACTGAGAGAAGGTGAAAAACAACAAGAAAAACGCGAACAGGCCGCTGCAGCCAAGTGATAATCATAATGATATCAATCACATACTCGGTGGAAATTTTTCAATGAACATAAATTTCTGCTGATTCCTAGCTGATGACTGTGCTTGAAAATAAAAAAAAAAGGTTTGAATAAGTAGTGAAGAAACAAGGCTCCTGGCTGGATTCAGACATGTTTCATCTTGTCATGTTTGTTCTGGAAGGTTTGACAGATTTCGCAGGGGCTGACATGTATTCTCCTGTCAACTGTGCGAAAGCTTCAGTAGACTCAGTCGTTCATGACAAACTTCTTTTGTTAGCCGCAAATTCCCCCCCCCCCTCGGGCAACAGTCCCGAGTAGTATTTTTTATGGCTGTGTAGCAACAGAATCGTCCGCAGACGCTTGTGGTCGCGGCCGCGACGTCGCGACTGTAATGGATGAGTTGAGCGTCATTCGATTTGATTTCGAAAAGACGCTATAAAGGGACTCCTACCTTCAACATTTCAGTCTATGCCATGGCGAGTGTAGAGGGAAGTTTCGGCGTTCATCCAGTGAGGGGGGGGGGGGCATGGACGATTCAGGGCGCGTAACGCCTTAGAAACCATGGGAAGCATATGACATAGTAGACGTTTAGGACTGAGCTTTAAGAGGGAGGGAGACCCACGCGTTCGTGAGCAATCTCCGTTATCCACGGGGAGTCTTCCTCTCTTCTCCTAGGCTTAGTCCTGGCTTTCAATAGGTGAATACTACTTTTTACAGACATTTATGCCATTCTGCACAAGAAAACATACATAAAACATCTAAAGAAATAACCAAAGGATAAAGCTGATAGCGGCTCGTAACTTTAAAGAGGTCCTTGAGCCAAACTGGCACTTGGGCAGACATGCACCGCAATCCACCCTGGCCGGATGAGCGTTTCAAATAGCGAGTGCAGAGGGAAGTTCAAAAGGGTAAAGTTGTCTGAAGCGAGCTCTACTAGAAGTAATAAATCATTCAGTAATGCAGACTTCTGAAGTTGATGGGCCAGGGCCAAAAGATTAGTGTGGACTGCACCAAATCTGTTGCTCCAATCGACAATCATTTATTGCCGCGCCCGACGAAAAAGTGCCGCATTACGGCGCCGCGCAAGTAACCGCGCGCGACGGCGCCGCTATCGAACGATTCTGTTGCGCGCTCCTCTTTTTATAACTACACTGAACTGAATCCATATAATTTTCTGCAGCGTCCTCATATCTTTGTAACCGCATGTATTTCTGGGAACAAGAGCTTCACTAACCTAACCTCGAATCGAAGAATCTCTGCCTGAACTTCTACAAAGCAATTCGTTATCATTCCTTGACGAACAATTAGTGCGTCAACTTTATAGCAAGAAAATTATAGCGAAAACCGTGTCAACTTTGGGCCACGGTTTTAAGTTCTGCTCCTGTGGACCACGTACCCCATAGGCAACCAACATCAGTTGCAGGAGCATTTACATTTGTTCATGTGCCGTACTCGAGACACGAGATAAAGGCAGCGATTTTGCTAGGTTCTAAAAGGGTTCAGAAGTTACAAGGGTATGCTCAATGACATGCAAGTTGCGACGACAGCAGAGAAATTCGTCGAGAAAACGCAAAACGAAACCCTCTTGTGTGGCCGTTGATTGGCGTTCACGAACGGGCATCGGCTAAGACGGCGGATGTGCGGACGAGTTTACCGCAACGCCTTTGACGGCACCATACCGATCCATGCTCCAGTCAATTTACTCCAGTTGGGCCGCTGCTGGCAACACAGCTCGTCCAAATCGCCAAGTGAACTAGTGCAAATCGCTCGTTTGCCCTGCTTGACCCTGTCTCAGAATCATGCGAAATATTAATTTACCTTAACAGGAATCTCCGCGAGTGTATCATCATTATTCAGCACGCTCCTGAAGGCACGAGTCATGATTGGGTACTTGGTGAAATTCTCTCTTTGAATAAGGAAGCAGACACCCTGGTGATTGGGGGGTGGGGGTGCTACTGCCGCCTTGTTTTTTTGTTTATTACCACACAACTCCCGACCTACAACTACGTTACCGACAGCTTAACTCCTTGAATTCGTTGTGAGACTGTTGCTTTAAGCTCCTGGGTAGCAAGATAACTCGCTGTACGGAGGAACCAGGGCTCTTTTGGAGTAGTTTCGAGAGCTTCTAGCCTCTCTCAGGGATCGAACTTTCTTAGGGAAAACGTGATTCATTGAACGACTCTAATTCCAATTCTATTATAATGAAACTAAGAGTGGCCCTGACATCCTCGTGCCCCAATTACACTACGCTGGATTACTGTTAAGTATTGTGGCTAATTTTTGACTCTGACTGATAACATTTTGAAGGCAACACGAAAAAATTTCGCATATTCATTCGCCACTTGAACGTTTGAATTATCAGAATAATATGATGCATATTGAAATATGAGCAGTTCATTGACTGCTTACAGAACACCTGAATACGACCCGAGCGACATGTGACCCACACTATTGGCAACGCGCACGTCAATGACGCGCTAAATTGTCAGCCAATAGCGCGTTATGAGTGAAAATAAACACACAGCACAAAATAACACCAGATAGCACTACAGAAAACGACATCCATGGATCATCGGATCGATGGACGTTGAACCAGCCTCAGGCAACATCAGAAGACAATTCGTATGCCAAAAGTCCGACATGCTGAGGTGACGTTTGTGAAGCTGAAAAAAGATCAAATTTACACTCATCAAGTGCTTGTCATCATCTACACATAGCATTCTACCACACGCAAGCCACAAGCTACTCCGATCATGCGACTAGTTCTGGATTGAGGGTTCGCAATGTGCTGGAGATTCATGAAAAAAAAAAACAGCTTTGCTACTTCATTTCATCTACTTGGGCCATCTTAAATAGCCGTAGACCCATTAGATTTCCCGTACAACCTGCAACTGCTGGTCGGGCACTATTATTCACCTTTAAGAGCGACTTCACATGCCCAAGCAAGAGGAAGGATCCCCAACTCTGGTTTGGCCAAATCCACTTGGAATTTTTCTGCGCAACAGATGGGGAATGGCCACCCTCAAGATGTGGTCTGGGTCGAAAGCGAATTTTCCCTTTTCGCAGCACCAAACTTCGCTGCGGGACCCACTGATACCGTCGATATCAGTAGACGTGAAGCTCCCGCAGCGGAAAAATTTCTCATTGTGGAAATGGAAAAAGTCCCTTCCTGTTCAGGCAACCCTTAACTTCAAAGCTGAGATCTCGCACAGGTTTTCTTACAAAGCGGACAGGACAGAAGCTAAGAAGCTGTGCTATGTCTACAGAAAGGCTATTCGATCGGGGTTAAAAATGGTGTCACAGAAATAATTTCCATCATAATAACGAGTCGTTGAATTTGCCCTCTAAATTACAATTCCCCTCCCCCTCTTTTTTGCAGTGTGTTTGTCGATCTGAGTAGCGCAAGTTCGATAACTTTTTTCGAAATAAAGTGATATAGAAGTTAAAGGAATAAAACAGTCTGAGATTATGCACCTCTATTAGACTTGGTCCCTCAAAATCAAAAATAAACTTCGGAAACGAAAAGAATGGGCTTTGGAAGTTGCTTCAAAAAACAGAAATTGAAAACTCAAGTGCGAAAGAGGGTCAAGGTAGATTGGCGTGGGTGAAAGACTTAAAGGCAAGGTCCGGCGTTTCTGGTCGAAATCAAACCAGAAGGCAGAGCTGCAAACCGTTTGATAGACGAGTTGCAGCGTGTGCTGCGCGCTGTAATGCGTACAATGGTACGTTCTACTTGAGATAACGCGAAATTACTGCAGTACGCGTTGCTTCTCGTCCGCTGACCGTTTGCGTCTCTACCTTCTTGCTGCGCAGAAGTCCTCCTGTCGGGTACCCCTCCGCCGGTTTTTTTCTCATTACTGACGTTACTTTTACATGTCTGCTGTCACTTACCCAGTTTTCACGTCAATCTATGCGAGACTTGGAACCTAACTATACCCCTATCAAATTTACAAAGCTAGCACGTGCAAATAAGATTTCATAGCAACAGTTCTCTGTATCAATTTGACTAACATTTCAATTTTTGTTTTTTATTTTTTCTGCAAAAATGCCCGGTGCGCCAAAAATCGTCTCATTTGAAGCCCAGCGGACCGGAAATCGTCTTATTTGAAAGGTCGTAATCAAAAAAAAAACATCCGCTAATCGCTGACACCATTTTCAATTCCCGGCGAACTATCTATCGGCTAACTAGTCAGACAGATCGATTATCGATCCACTTACTTGGAAGCGTGATAGTGCTTGGAGTGGTTGCTCGATGTCCTTAGTCAAGCAAAAGCAGATACTGCTGTGGGCCAAGATTAGCAGGAGCAGCAACCACGTCACTCGCATAGACCGATTGTAAACATGCCAGTGGCAGAATGCGACGAAGACGTTCTGCAACAGTGTGCTCATCTACCTGCAGACGGTGTTCGGCAGGGGTGCCAACGCCGAGTACGTTGAAATCGAGCAGTAGACGATACGTCCATTCGACAGTGAAGAATGTAGCTGCATTCGATGGGAAGGCCCTGAATAAAGAAACGCTAATTTTGAAACCGAAAGCTTCCTGAAATAGCCTATTTGCGACTTCCCAGGCTCGGGTTATTGCTTTCAAAAATGAAGGTTGGTATAGTAACTGGTCCAGCAGTGATGGATGCAACCAGAAAAACCGTTTAGTGCTCTTGAAAATGCGTTCCACGATAATCATGTGGGCGGAGGCTGCGCCTATTGCCCCCCCCCCTCTACGGGTGGAGGGAGTAACCTCCTACCGTACGATCTGCGAGTGATGCATTTTTACGTTCCTAGCATTTAAGCTTGTGCTATCGCTACTGGTTAACTAATTGGTGCCAACTCCAAGTTTCAGGTACCACTACTAAAACTTAGAGACATGGGTCGGGATCGAATTGGTGTGTTATTTTGTTCGAAAATTGACAAGAGAAGCGATGAGGAAGATAGTGAAAGGCAAAAGCGTCAGAGAAAACATGAAATTTCCCTCGTAGGGTCGGTCGTGGTATGACGGAGAGACACAACGTTGCGAGAAGAGGGGAAAAGCGAGAGGACACGTTGTACGCGAGAGGGCGCAGACACCACGAAAGCTGCGATTGATAAGGATGGCAGCACGGCAGCACACAAGACAAGTCCCTACGTTAGCACTGTTGCCCAGCACTTTTGAGTCACGACAGTGTCGCGCCTGCTGCGCTTGATGACCCCTATTCGTAGCACCTAATCCCGACCCGTCGTCTCAAGTAATCGCGGACTGAACATCTAGGAACTGTCATTTCATCGTCAGAAAAAAAAGCAGATTGGGCGGAAGGTTGAGAAATTCTTCCATTGAAGAGCTACCATAAGTGGAACTCCTACCTACCCCTTAGCACGCTTTCGCTCTCGAATACTGGAATTGCCAAGAATTCTTACCGTAATAAAGTGGAGCCGAGACCAGTGAAGAAGACCCGATATCCTCCTTCTGCGTACGTACTCCGAATGCAATCCATGTAGCTGGGATAATATGTGGTTTGAAATCGGGTCTTTATGACATCCGTTGGATAGTTGAATAACCACGACAGCATACCGGCACCACCTGTAACGTAATTACCATATGACATCCGTGAGCTGATGAGCAATCGTCCGACGAAAGCAAAAATGAGTTGGCAGCTTGCCCACAAAAAAACCATAGCAAAATGGCCCGTAAAAAGAAAGCTTCTGGCAATCTTAAAATAAGAAGGTCTCTTACCTCCGGCCAAGAGCAGCTGAGGACCAGTCAGTGATTCCATCTTACCATCTTTGCTCATCTTTCGTGACATGTACTCGTATGAGGCAAAATAGATGCCGAAGGCGGGGCAGTCACGGAGCAAAGTCGCCAGGAATCCTCTAAAAAACTCTGATGAATCTAGCTTTCATAACTGTTTAAAAAAAATTCACAATTAGGAATCTAACTTCTATGAGGCGAACCCGGCCATCATCAGGAATGCTACCCATTTCGATTAGGTATTTCTATGCGAGCTAGTTGTTCGGACCATATTAGCACATCCAGGGAGATTGGTACTGTACACAGCACCAGGGCAGACGCGGGTAGCGGGTGGCACATGGTCCGTGGATCAGATCCTAACCAAAACCAACTAAGCCATCCTATGGGTCCATTCATGCATATTAGACGGGAACACCGCCGAGATTATCGGATACCCCCCACAGCCAGAAGAATAAGGGGCTGAATAACAGCCTTGATCAATCTTTTTCAAGATGTGCCATGCATTCTGCCCCATTCAGAAGCGTGGAGGTCATGAGAGTCATGAGAGAATGATTCTCAAGAGAAATCGGTGTTAAATTCAGTTTTCTCCCGAAGAAGTCTGGGACTAAATGGCAGCATGTACAAGGCCGAGCCGAAATTTCTCCTTATCAGGTGGCAGTACATGTCTCCAATAGATCACATCCACCCACTAATTCTGACTTGGCCTGAGCTATAAGTGACACCAAAGCAAAAGACTTCTCGACGTCGAAGATTCTTTCTTGATGCACCCATCCCTTTCCAAATCCCCTTCCTCCTCCCTCCACCCCTTGAGTCAGGGTCAACCGTCACGTTGGACAATTTTCCAAAATTTAA
>KZ345080.1:309563-331892 GCA_002352805.1 Teladorsagia circumcincta | reverse complement strand
CCCCCCCCCCCTTCGGTCGGCCGAATGCGACCCCCCTCGTTGGACTTTGTCCAACGGACGGTTGACCCTGCCTTGAGTATTCTAACACCTACTTTTTGCACTTTTATGGTCATTACGTGAAACTTTTTCCCTTCACGTCATTCCAAAACAGTGCGTGATGATAAAAATATTTTTGTAGCACTTCTTAGGGAGTATTTGCTGATGATGATGTTCTTTTGAGCGATGAGGAGCCCGCCCGTAAGTGATCAAATTATTCGTAAACATCATATCGAATCTCTTCGATAGAACAGCATCGTTATTACAGTCACCATCGGTGTCGTCGACATTCGTGCCGGTCTCTACACGATGCGCAGTTTTTCAGCCCAGTCAGCCATTTCAACGACGTCCCACGTGGGGGGTGAAAAATCACCGTGCGTCTCGTCTGAGGGTCAAATGAAGCGCCAATAAACTAATGACTGTACATATAGCAGAGGGGTAAAATAGCTATAAGTAATAAGCCTCCCCACTGGGAGAAATTTGACTTGAGTTATGATCGATTGATTTGTCGCGAACCTGTTGAGGCTCATATAGCCGTTCTTGGCGATAATTGATCGTGCAGCATGCAGAGGTGATTGGTACCGCGAGTGAGCCGAATCCGTCTGGATCTGGATCAGCAGTTTCAATCGCTCTGACGGGGCAGCTGAAGAAACAAACGATCACGTCTATAATGATGACCCAACTGAGAGTTTATACTCAAACACTCCAGTTTTCTTTTCTCTCCATGCCTTCTGGCGCCATCAGAGGGCTTTGCGATTTTAGCTTTTGTCCTCGATAGTAGCTTCAGATCAGATAGAGGCAGAAATCGTCTCAATCCCTGGGGGAGATAACCCACTCATAGAGATGCTCGATATGTGTGCTTTGTAACCCAGACGGCCAAGATTACAGCGGCATAGGGTCGATAAAACATGTACCGATTCTGCCCTACTACTCCCTTCCTTAGGGCGAGATTCTGATTGATGACTTTTCACTAGGACACAGGTCCAGGCCCACGAAAGGCTCGCGCAATCTCCTTTGCCGACCTCTTTGATACGGTCTTTCCTTGCATGTCACCGCATCCTACCCAACCTGGACATTTTTGCTGTTACCCATTTCCGTTTGGTTTCGGAGATACCAATTAATATATATTGGCTTGTCAAGAGGAAATCTTGAAATTGTGGTGACAGCAGGGTGTCGAGTTTTCGAGATACATTTTTTCTCGGACGTACTGTCAACAACCGGTTTGGTGGAATTTGCCAGAAAGAAGAAATGGTGGAGTACTGTAAGGCGCAGTCCAAAGAGTAGGTAACGTTTCTGTTGTTCTTACGTGCAATTTGCCAAATTGCATGATTTTAGGAACAAAACATTAGATTAACTTCAAAGGAATTCACGAGGAATAAGAATGGCCACTAGAACAATTTCCAAGACCTAGCACTGATTGAAAATATAGGTGATTTCATGAATTCGACACGTAGAGGTATTCATTTCGAATTGTTGGTGAGCAGTTACTCCCAGAGAAATCGGTAGCACAATAACCCAGAAAGCTCATGATACGGGTTCGAATCCTTGTTGGGGCGAAAGTTTTGCCCATCACCAAGCATTTTTGTAGAACAGTCGCAACGTAAACTGCTGTGTTAAATTAGCAGTTGACAAACAAAACAAGTCGAAGTCAGGACCGATCTTCAATTTGGCCATAGAACTTCAAATGACAGCGATAACTTGTCTATATTACTTGTATTTTGCAAGGATGCCTCATTTTATTCCATTTTTTGACTGGAGGGTGTGGCCAGACTTGTGCTCGAAAAAACGAGTATGGGCTCACAGGCGTTGCGAAAGCACTTGACATGTAGCTTTATTCTTTTGCAGCCGGAGGAAAGCAGCGCCACTATTCCATAAGCTGCTTTCAAGTTCAGTAGCCTTAACTGAAGGGGTTCTAAGGCTCTGATTTTGAGTTTTTTTTTCTATGAAGAGATTTTTCGGCTATCGCAGGGTACGGAACATCCTCTAGACCTAAGCTTGAAAAGGGTATTAAATATGTGGGAGATGGAACTTGCTCACGTCTCTGGAACCTCTTCTCCCCGCTTAAGGCTAAGTCTCGATTTTAACCAAAAGAAGATCCTTTACGAAGCTTCGAATGCGCAATTCAATTCCCAGCACAATGCCCCTTATGCTGCGATAGCACCAATTTCTCTAAAGTTCTCCTTGTTTTTAGAAAAAATGCTTGGGAACAGCCGAGCTATGGAAAAGATGGGGCCACATAGAGTTGTGCTTTGGTTTCGGATGGGGCTAGTGGTTGCTTGGTTGCTGCTGGAGATTTTTACTTAATTGATATACCTCTTTTGGGATATATTATTGACCTGAACTACACTGGATCACAGTAAGGTTTTGGATCATATCCTTCTCGGACCAAGAATCCAGAAATATCTTATCACCTACCGATAATGCTCTGCATCATGCCTGCAGCAGCTCCGGCAAAGAAATGCGCTCGAAGGGAATCCGGGTTGGAGAATTCTCGACAAACGGAGCCATGCACTCCGAACACGATCGCATTGATCGCCGTAAGCGATGCGAGAGGGGAAGAAAGACCTGAAATCATAGAATTTCGTTGTTCATTGCGGCCGTTGAATTAAAGCTTCCTTGAGTACAAATAAACAACTGAGGAACCGTTGCAGGGGCGGGGCTGGGAAAGGGGAGGGGGCTAGGACGGTCTCAGATGGCAGTAGGAAGAGCTACTGTGAAAATAACAAGATTTTTTTAATATTATTTTTATGTTTCTCTATGATTCGACTTGACAAGATATACAGAGCTGGTGCGCTGCCACATTGATCTAATCTTAGACATGAATTCGCTTACGGCGAGTCCGCTAAGTCCTATCTCTCCGGGCTGCTTGATCGACACCACATACCCCCAGGACATATAGCGCTGGTGAGTATAACCAAGCCCTTCTGCCGTCATGTAAGTCGAACATTCATTCAAAGGTCACAACGATTCCGGGCGAAAGTTTAGTGCACGGCGCATCCGGAAGTAAAGTAGAGAATGCCAAACGCTCTATAATTTCTATTCAAGGGGATCGATCACTCCAGATTTACTCCAAGACTGCACCAAAAGACGTGTTTTGATGTCGAGTCGATAGCAGGCCATTCATTTTGAACCCAAATCAATAGTGGACGGACAGATTCCATCTATGGGGCAACGATCATGACCCGTTAGCTTTGCATCTGTGTTGATAATCGTCTCTACGCTCTCCCATCACACCATAACTGTCGTCGTCCTTTGGACATTGCAAGAAACACTTTGTGAAGAACGTCAGTGTCAAGTCAATAGACATTGCACGAAATGATTTGTAACGTCAGTGTTTGGTGCGCATTCCGTTTCATCACTTCATCTCGATGCTGTATCTCTCCCAGTTTTTCTATTGAAATTATACGCGATTGTTGACGGTCCGATGAAACCGGTATGGTGATTTAAAACACCAAACAGTGATGATAATCAGTTCCTGATAGCAAAACCTATTACCGATAACACTCGGACTTCACATAAATGGTTCTTGATCGACTACTACGGCAAGTTCAAAATTCATTATGGGTTGGTTGATGCCCTGCAAATTCGTGTCACTATAATCTGGAATTGCTCGAAAGTTCTATTTGCTAAAGCGGATGCGGGTAGAGGAATCTTTCATGTGGCATGTCTATCACAGAGGGATACCATCAAGGACTTGCAGACATAAGGTAAGATTTTCGAAGCTCGAGGACGAGCTTATTGCAGAGAAGTGTTCTCGCTATCATGCCGGAAGCCATTAGTCTCATATCGCCGTCATCCAGCATTTTGCAGTCGTAGTGGAGGTGTATACCACCTACTTTTGTTTCTGATAGCCACATTCTACGTTTAGAAGAGTGAGCAGCCCCCCCCCCCGTGAGGATACCTCGAGTTCTTTGACTAATATCCGGAAGGATTTTGCCAAGGTTGTGACATGAAAATTCGTGCCAGACAATGGAAGTTCACGCTCAAAATAGTACATGGGATACCCACTGGGGGTCCGAACCCACTCCACAAGCGAGCCAGAAGGCAAAAGAAACCCGCAGTAGGCTGACCCAAACTAAGACAACGCTGGTATTCTTCATTGGGACCTTACTGAAGTGAGAACTACGGCAGAAGATACTCTGGTTAGAATCAAATATCGACCTTTAGCAAGAACAGCGAACCCTGCGACCCCCGGGATTAACGCTAGGGAAAAAAGAGTAGTCGGTACTCTCCCCAGCATTGGGCTCATCAGTTATATTCCAAGGATAAATTTGGTGCTAGCAGAGATAAAGCGGTGGTGCCAATTCGACATGATATAGCAAATGAGAACTCATGCAACTACGAAGTTCATTGGCGATGATCTCAGGAATTCTTAAAACTGTCCAAAAAATCAGGTATTTTTGGAGAGAATCCGGCCCTATTATCCGTGCCCAAGCAATCTATGATAAGGACCTTAGGTCATTTTTTGAGAGCTACAGCAAACACATAGAATACCAGAGTAGGTGTTTTGAAGCGAAGTTAGTGACCGAAGCCGTCTTAGGTCAAATTTCCTTCCAAAAGAGGGTGAAATTTCTGGACAAAGTCTGCAACCCCGACCTAACAACCTTTCCTAGCCGCCGCAGCTTCCAAGCTGATATTAAAAGTCCCGGACATGGTTTTTGCATGAAGTTGTGTCAAAGCATTCCCGAGACGACATTACTAGTGTAACCATTAGCTTCTGGTCACAGCGGAGGTGATGATTCTCGCCGAAACCGGCGGCCACATCGCTTTGACAGGGTCTTCTGTGCGTGTGTCGTTGACATTGTGCTGATGACGGCAACCTGCCGACATCTCATAAATCAAAGGGTTCGTACCATATCGCTGCTTGATCCGATTAGATCTACACGCATTTGCAGAAAACAATAGTTGTGCACGTAAATCATTGGAATGCAAAGCGTTAGCTTTTTTCCCAAACGTTTTTGTGATACCTCGTTGGTTACATGTATAATAAATTACTTTTTATCTATTTTACCTATCCCGACCTAATTATCAGTTACTATTTACCTACTGAAACTTGCAATCAACTTCATTCCTACCGTAGCCAAAATAATCACAGAATATCCTCGCTTCAGGACTTATTTTGAAGCAAAGGTGTTCAAGTTGAAGATCCATAAACTGCAGAGTTTAAAGTAGAGATTCCCTTGAAAACAACACCCGAAGTACGTAATCCACATGAATTTCGTCTCCAGATTGGGTTATCGATTGGGTGGAAGTGAAATGCTATCTAAGGATCAATCCGATACATTTTTGGGCCTATTATAATTACATTAGCGATCTAATATCAGTGACGGAACTATGCCTTTGAACAAAATAACAATGTCGCAGTCCTATTGCGGGATATCGCGGAACCAGTTGAGTAGCTCGGTTGGTTCTCAAAATTACCAAAACCCCGGGTAAATCCGCATTTTCAAACATTTTTGATGAGTACAAGTAAGACCTCTCATTTTCCCCTAGTCCCTTCAATTAAGTCTTTTCTAACGTCAGGTGGCGGCAGTGTGAACCTCTCAGCACCGTAATTAAGCTGGTTCACATTTGAACGGATTAAATTGTTGAATTCATGGGAATCGATCCTTCGAAAGAAGACTAGGTCATTTCCCTGAGGCTGTCTAGCGATACAGGCAAATACTCTGGTCAAAGTGCAGTAGCCCAGGATATGGCCCCAAACACTGCCATCAGGAAATCGAGAAATTAAGCCTACCATAAGTATCACACATAAACGAGCATGCAAAAGTAACCTCTGAACTCCTTCAACCCTTCCAAGTGGCTATGTCCCCGGAAAGTACCAATTATACCTATCACCACAAGAATGCTGAATTATGGGCAAAACTTTCACCCCAGCCGGGATTCTGAAGCTGAGTTGGGGTGAATTGGTGCCCTGGTGGTGTAACTGGTAGCACAATTGCCCGAAAAATAAGAGATCCGGCTACGAGCCCCGGCTGGGGCTAAAGTTTCGCCCATAACTCAGCATTCTTGTGATAACTTTCATAACGCGAACTGCGGCGTAAAACAACAGTTATCAACAAAAAACTAGTCAAAATATACCCACCACCTTTCTAACAATATACCTACCAGTTTTGTACCCCCTATAGGCCTCTGAAGATGACGATTCACTCGAACCTTTAGGCCAGTGAACAAATGTTCCACCTAACAGCCCCTTGAGGCACAAGAGAGTTTACCAAAATACCCCCCCCCCCCACCTACATTACCTTGCCTACATTTCTAGAGCCTTCCTACCGGAAGTGATGTTCAAGCAAATCTCATCTCATGAAATTGAGCCATTGATTAGATCGTTAGTGGCTGCGCGGCGGGACAACGGCGGTTCCACTGGGGCGATGATTGATGGGCAAAGGAAAATCGTCACAACGTATTCTACCCGTAAACGCGAGCACATACGTTCCTTTTGCTATCAGATCGATTCGCTGGTCATGCCAAACTCTCACTGTGCCACCTGAGGGGTCGAGCGGTCGATGGTCCCCCCCCCCCATAATGGGTCAAATGTGATTAGGTCACGCACCTTTGTAGAGGCCGGCGACACCTTCTTTCTTGATGATCGTCCTGAAACAGTGCCACGTGCCGCGGTAGAGTTTTGAGCTGGCATGTTGCATTTGTAGACGAACTTTGACCGTATCCAACGGATGTCCGGCGAGGACACCAGCAGCTCCTAAAATGGTGGTAAGTAGTATGTCGAGTGAATCAAACAAATGGTCAGGTAAATTGTATTAGAACAGTCATACCTCCTAGACATCCAGCAAAGAAGTCAAGAACGATCATGACTAGAAAAGGGTTTCAAGATGAACGAGATCGAGTAAGTACTTGTCACGTATCGCGGATCGCGTCTAGCCTTCGAGGCTGGGGACGGAAACGCGTTGAGGAGAACCAGACAGAAGCTGTGAAAGGTTGACGAACAGCAGAAGCCGAAATGAGGCTATGGCGGACGAGTAGATGGTGATGAGGAGTAAGCGACAAACGATGTCTAAGACTCGACCTCTTCGAAGTTGGCGCGTTCAAATATGGTGCTAATCATCCTTGGCCCACCCACATTTGATGATCGATATACTGTAGCCGACGAGACGGAAAGTGCACGCCCCCAACGACGCAGACAACGGCGTTCGCTCTTACAGTACATTGGTCTCAACGGGGAAGAGAAAAAGACGGCTGACGAGAAACAGTGGTGTATGGAGCCGGTATTGGTGAAGTCGCCAAATACGCTCATTCAGCGGTCTTCTCAGAGGAAGTCGTCATCTACCCTGTGGTCTATGAGACCAAAATCAATGCAAATCAAAGCCTAGCACTATTGGAGTAATAATTGAGGGCAGATGCTACAGAGGATGACGCAAAAGGTGTGCGGGCCAATTGTGTCGTACAAAGAGATGTAATCCTGGCCTTTTGCACGTTTCTATGGAATCCTGGCCTTTTGCACGTTTCTATCTTGCGGACCCTAACCTTGTAGCTGGGCCACTTGAAAGAAAAAATGAAGCATTGTCCCCTTCCCCTAATTTCTAGTCCCACGGACTTCCTGAACTTTCGATTCATTTCTGTTATGGAGGTCTCATTTGTGGTCTTGAAATTGTTGCACTGATTACTCAACTGAACCCATAACGCGGAAACCAAAAAATGGAACTAGTGAGCCCTTCTGATGCATTATCGGTATTTGAAAGGGTGAGAAAGAACCAAGTTATCGCTAAGATTCGCTTGGACCAGGTGTGTCTCTACATAATTTTATCACACAAAAGATGGGTATTCAGAATTGGGTGTTCCTTCTGGCAGCTTATGCTGTCCATCCTTATATTTGAATAAAGGGTAAGGGTTAATTCAAGAAAGCAGGTAGTTGCTTTTGGCAGCTCATTTTGGGAGTAGTCCGGTACAAATCGTATGAAAGCGGCCGGGTCATCTTGGCACTTCTGTCTGTTCAATACCCTGGATTCTGGGATTCGGGACAAGAGGATTAATTCAGGAAAGCGGGTATTGCCATTTTGATAAAGTCTACCTAAAGGCAGTAATCACGATGGTCCGAGGGTGGGCCATGGGCAGTTTGATGGCGTCGTTGTACAGTAGCGGTACAAAGTGTTCGCCGGGACGGTTTTCAGTGCATTCCTTCTCTTTTCCCGAAAAAACCAAAAATAACCTAGAGACTTCTTTTCCAAATGTCTTGAATGCTAAAGACTCAAAGATTCAAAAGCATCAAAGGACATACCTTGTCAATACTCGAAGGGAGTCGTCTAGTGAGAACAAAATTACGCACGAGTACGGTTTCGGGGAATACTTTTGACTGTTAGTGTACGTCATCTATAGAAGGGCTTTTCGAGGTCCCAACCACCCCCCCCCCTCGCTGAAGGGTTCAGTTCACCGACTGACGTTCAATGGCGCTGTCCAAACCGCACCCTCTCCAACCATCGCGATCACTTCATAAAATGTTGAACGATTTTGAAGGTCTCTGGGCCCTTGCATAATTGGTGAAGTGTCTAGGGCAGCCCCTGATGTTTCAACACGAATTCTTCACACCAAATGATCAACCCTTCCAAGTTGGAGTGAGGAAAAATCGGTCTTGCCCTGGAGATGAACTTCGATCTCGTCCCATGTGTTCGGTAAGGGATCTGTCTGTCACTACGTACACCTCCACTGCCTCACTTATCAAGGATCAAGATTATAACGGAGCAATGACGACTCCCTGAGCGAAAATGTCAGCTCAGCGCTTCCTTATAATGAATGGAGCTATACTCCCCTTCAAAAAAACGAGAAAGTGTTGGGAGCAGACCATATACCACAACTGACGCCGGCCGCGAAACGTGGCCGTTGACAACGCCGCTTTTTCGCGGCCGTCGTCAGTTATGGTATACGATCTGTATCGACACTTTCTCATTTTTTGTAGGGGAGGGTACATATTTCACAGCTTCTCACTTGAAAAAGATAAAAACTCTTTGTACATTGCTTGTTGTTGTTCTGCCGTACAGGTTGTTACGGTGGAACTTCTTTATTCGGTCGACGTTTCGAACAATTCGTCGTCTTCAGGACCTTTGTAGTTCCACCAGCGCCACTGCTCCCTCAGTCACTTGGAAAGATGCGAAACTCTTTGTACATACTACTGGAGGCACCTCTACACACTTTTCGGAATACAAGAAGGGCTGAAGCTTTGCTTCAAGGGCACATTCGCTATTACACCATCAGACCTATCCCCCTCCGAATAAGGTAGCTGTGTCTGAAGGTGGGGTCTTACTTGCGAGTCAAAATCCGTGAAAAAGATAGCTAGGAGCATAAGAGATGAATTCGTTTGCCTTACGTGTCAGTGAACGCCCACTGTTGCAGTGTTTGTAGTGCTTCCCTTGTGCTCTTTTATCTTCACATGTGATTCTCTCCACTTTCGAAGCCCGATGTCTCGAAAGCCGTTGTCCTCCAGACTCACTTCCCCTTTTGCAGTGTGATAGAAGCCACATTCAAGTATTTTGATTGGTCTTGGTCTTCTCGATTTTTCTTCACCAGCAAGTCAACCATTCCCTACTATTGCAATTTTGCGCCTTATTACCCTATTTGCTATCGTGGAATTTGCACTTGAGTTCACTTCCAGTCATTGTGATGCCTAACGTTCGGTCAGCAAAGAATTGCATTGCTCTGCACAGCGGAACCTGCACAATCACACATTCCACATCAGCTGGGATAAAACGCATTCTTATTGCTCAAAATCAGCTGCTCAACTGCAGAAACCGTTGTGCAGTTGAATAATTATGGTAATGTAAGTGTCAAAAGAAATATCCGAGTGAACGCATGCGTCCGTCTACCACCTCAAATTTTGAAGGAAGGATAATCTAAATGCATAATCTGCTTCTCGCATGTGTCAAATTTATGGTGATACCTGCTCCTGCACGGATTGATGATAGAAGCGGGCTTCGATCTACAACTTGCAAAAGTGTCAGCAGCCAGTCTTGCCAAGGCATCCTTCAGTACAGACGTATGGGTGGTTGTCGATTGAAAATCCGTTTTGAATTGAGCTATCACGCCATTGCTCCTGCCAGGCGGCACTTTTGCTGAGAACATCCACCTCTACGTTATTTGGACTTGAAGTGGGCGAGCACGATAAATCCCGTGCGAATTTGAGAAAGATGTCTAGGGAAAGAGTAGGAGGTCTTCCAAATAAGACGGAGACGGCGCTTTCTGGGTAGTGGCGCTTTACCATTGGCGAGATAGGGGGTCTGGAACGAGCTTTCAAGTTCTACAGCTCTTGCTCTCCACCTTCCTCCCATTTTGAAAGGGGAAGAGGGCAACTGCAGCATGCTGGATATGATACCGCTACCGTTTTCGTTCGATTTCACTCTCGAGTGCACCTCATATCATGCTGCTGTATCTGCTCTTATCGTATCGTATGTTCGAGAAGGTTACGCTCGTCCGACCGCTTTCTATCTCATCCCTTATCTCGACCTATTCCCTCAATGGCACGTAGGACTCTCACCCACTTTTGAGCGCGCGGCCGCTTCCTTTGATAGCTCCATTGATAGCAGCATGGGTGAAGCTCCAGGAAATGCCGCTCGCCCACACACGGTTTGGGGGTTGAATCTGTGCACGGATCCCAGCTTTAAGTTCGGGAAACTTTTATATATACTTCTATATATACTTTTATATTTATCTATATCTCTCCTTTCCTCCGAGGAACTTGTACCACTGTTGTTCGAGAGGATAAAGCTAACGAGTTCGACATCAGCTGATCCCGCTAGTCATTATGTGGGCCGAACCACATTCAAGGTGTTATTGCACGATGCTGATCGAAGGTAGGATGCATGGCGCAAACCAAAAAAGGTTCAAACAAAGACGCAACCCTTTGTTTTGACTATGCAGTATATAATAGTCCTTGTTTGTTCAGTTACTTTTACCTGCTTCACATTTTTCGTGGTTCGAATTCTAGCACGGATTCTATTCAGGGCTAGAATTCGAACCCAATTAGTAGCATTATCAGATGTTTTTTGACCAAGTGTTATTATCCTTGTGACACTCTCACGATGGTCGCGATGTGATAATGTCTGCCCTTCGTTAAACCGGCTCGCTCCACGTGGCGTCAACACAACGACAGCAACTGAAAGAGCGAAGACCACCAACTGATGACGCTCAGGGACTTTAATCTCCGTGGATTGAAAAAGCTTACGAGAGAATGGAAGGGTCACAGAAATATGTGCTTCAGCGAATGTCTCCAGTTCGCAGCTCTGCACGCCATAGGTGAGATTGTCAGATTTATTAAAGCAAACTTACTGCCACGAATCGAACTCAGTTTTTTAGGTGATCGCTTTTTTCCGTGTTCTTATTTTCGTCTTCAGCATTCAGAAGCTCCAAAGAATAATGATTACTTTTTTCCCGAATTTTTCATCTTGTATTCCGATGTAAATTAAACTGCGATCGGCCACATATTTGGTTCGAGAAGAAGCAGTGTGGAGATTCCGTCAACAGAAAGCTTTACGAAACTAACGTCAACCCCTGCAGGGGTTGCCCAAATCTGGATAACGTTGACTCCCTGTAAATGCACCGGACCCTGTGAGGTCCAATGCCAACCCTGAGAAGAGGAAGAAGCCTCGCCATCCCGTGATTTGATTGATCTATTTCACTGAATCGTGAGTACCCTCCCCTTCGAAAAGCGAGAAGGTTTCGGGTGCAGACCACATACCATAAGTGACCACGGCCGCGAATAAGCGGCGTTACCATGTGCCACGTTTTTGCAGCCGTCGTCAGTTGTGGTATATGGTCTGTAGTCGACATTTTCTCGTATTTTGAAGGGGAGTATAGCTCAGTTGCCAAGAAGGACCGAAACATCTTCTTTGGTCCGATCGCAATAATTGAGCCTCTTTTAGCTTCAGCTCTCGAATTGGTAGCTGTCCAAAGAAACATAACGGTGAATCAAAGGAATCGCTAACGGAAAAACTGCTCCTTACTGTATGCTGGACGGGATCTGCCACATTGGGCGGGACCGGAAGTGCATTTGTGACAAAGTGCAGAGCAACGTGTAAGTTTCTGGGAAGGTTCATCATGAAACCGGATCACCTTTTCGCGTTCAACACATTTGTATGTGTGGATCTCCAATGCCTACAGTTGTGACAGTTTTACGGCGGGAATTCAAATTCCTTATAGCCTCACTGATATTTGGATTATGTCAAGACCAACGCTTGTTTTTCGCACTTTCTGCTATTCTCGTGAAGAAAGGGGCCAAGCTATGAATTTCTGGTGAGGATGGAGGCAAGGTTTTTTCGTGGACGTTTTCTTCAAACATTGGGACTCAATATGTGTAAGCCAGCGATTCGCCTGAATAAATCTTCATTACAGTTCTTTGGTCTTCAGATCACTGCATACCATAAGAGGTATCACTTATGCCTGGGTAGAACTCTTAGAAATCATGTCACTCCTAGTCCGGACCAATGAGACGCTTATCTATGCTATTTTCGTGCTATTCATAATCATCGTAGTATCACTGTACGTTTATTCCGAGGCCGTACCGTTCCTGCAGCACATGATTGCTCGCGCTCAGATTAACTGATCGTTTTCTATATGATACGCAACCTTGACTTTCAACCACATGCCACGGCCGAAGCGAAAATTTTTGACATTGCGTCTTACCAATCCCGTTCTGCTCTTGAAACTACTGAGCGTAAGCAATAGACATAAAGAAGTGAAAGGAAAGATCATGATATCAGAAGCAAGAGATTTATGAATCCTGAAGACCACTTTGCCGAGTATACATTAAAGCAACAGTCCCAGCAGGGCGGGGGTGGACGGAACCGGCTGCAATCCCCTCTGCTGATTCCGACCACGTCCACTTCGAAGGTGCTCAGCCCCTAGTCAAGAAGAGTGACTGAACGAAAAAATTCAACTTGGAAAGTTGCTAGGGAGAGCTCCGGAGTGGGCGTGGTCGGAATCAGTTGAGTGGATTGCAGCCGATCCCGACCACGCCCACCCTGCTGGGACTGTTGCTTAAGAAACTCCTAACACTTTCCGCCCATTCGACCTTCAATTAAAATCGCAAATGCATTGAAAGCACAACTCAGGATGGGTTCTGGTGGATGAATCCTTCAAGCGGGTAAAATAGAGCTGCTTAGACTGTCGTAGATGTACCGTCGACCTTTTTCTAAAGTACATAACAAGAGCGTACAAAGACTGCCTCAACCGCTTCAACCGTTTCTATTTTCCTTGTCAGCAAGACGCTAGTGTCAGTGCTCTCCCTTTCGTGGATTCTGTCTCATACTCGGGCTCAGTCTCTTGATCCCTTGTTCCCACCCGACCTATGCACCCTCGACCGTCCATATAGTGTGGTTTTCGAAAACTGTTTTTCCTCGAAAACTGAATCTTGTTGCATGAAAGTTCGTAGAGTTTGTCTGTAGTGCTCACAATAGTCATATTCATATTGGGGGAAATGCAAGAATTTCCCGGAGACGATTCCCACAAATATTGCCGGCATTTCCTCTTTTGTTCCGTCATAAGCATTTAGCGTTTTACGTCTTCTTTCGTGTTCGAGCAGAATTATTACAAACTCGATGATGGGATGTGCCTTCAGAAGAGTAATGTTAACTTTGGTAGGAGGCAATGAAAACAAAATCGATATTTGCCGCTTTTTTGATGCGCCATGTATAGCACTCTCAGTTCACTCGCACGAGTGAGCTAAATCCTTCGTCATGAACATTCAACGGGCACTGTCCCTGGCTAGCCAACGCGGGATGCCCATGCTTTTTTGTCTTCCCACTGTGCGCATAGTCAATCATTGCTAAATACGTCAGTTTTGACGCTGCAACTCTAGTGATTGTACTGATAATTAGCTGCAATTTGCTACTAGTAAATCACTGGTGTGACGGTAAAAATAGAGTAACCATTACAAAAAAAATGCAACTCCGAATGTATCGATGAAGAAGCTCACACGAAAACCCGTTTGAGAGTCACTTTTTGATCCGGCATGACTGTGATAGTTCACAAAGTGGAAAAACTCAAACATAGTCATAGCGACCATTGCGTCATCTTTCCGTAATGTGACGGAATTCTTCGCATTTGCCTGTCTAGGCTAAGCTCGACACCACGCGGTGAGAACCAGTTTCGATCACCATGTGGTGTGGCGGTGATTGGAAGGTGATCGTGTTCACGCCTGATTCCGGTGCGAATCGTTAGTTCAGGCGTTCGGTGAATATCACGTGGAAAATGTCTTGGCCTTATTCAGGGTCCATAGAAGGCCTTGTTACGTAAGGGATGGTCTATAAACAATTTAAACTACAATGTGCCCACAATTTGCTATCATTATTGCTCGCTCGCCTGAAGGGCATTCCATCCATAACCATAATACTGTAGTCCAACTCTCATACATCGAGTGGCTCACACACCTTATACCCTCTGAATCTGCTACATTTCCTAGGTCATGGATTTCTCACGTCCGAAGCTGAACCTACCTAACCTACGGCCCACTAATTCCATCTTGGCCTACAAGGCGTTCCCGACTATGTTTTTGATATCGTCCACTGAGAAATTTTCAACTAATGTAAGAGAACCTCTCTGTCCTAGGATGCGCCCCACTTCGCTTCCATTTGGAGTAGCTGAGACATTGTGTTCACTTCATCCGTGAGTTACAGGATACAATCAATGAGCATGACAACCTTCCTTCCTTCCTAGACAAGCCCGGTGCTAATCAACTTCAGTGAGATGGAAAGTTGACCTTTACAAGTTTCAGTCCAGGATTGGACCTTTGTACCGTGCGCATAGAAAGTGGCGCCACTTGTCATCGCGCCACCTCTCCTTGCCTGCAGGAAGAATGAAATTAAGAGACACTTGGCATTTGTGGATTTATTTTTGGTAACGTATTCAACCACTTGTTGAAGCCTAATTTGTGATCGCAGTGGAATCTCAAATGTGTTCTGGGCATACGAAGCGATCTGCGAAAGCCCTCTATATGAATGTCGGAACTGTTATTCCCACAAAAATTCCGACCCAGCAGATTGACAATGAGGGTAGGAAGACTGGTTTGTTGAACCATTTCTTAATGGATTCTCCATTCACCGCAGTACCACTACAGTAGTGCTACTGCGGTGAATGGGGAATGGCGCGGAGACTGGATCAGATATCAGGCCAGGAAACCCCGAAAAACATTTTGAGCTTGAAAAGCGAAAGAAGGATGAAGGGTTCTTAAAGGAGGATTCCACGGAAAGGACGAAGGTCGAGTTTGGGAGAAATTGCCTAGTGGGGAGACCGGCGAACACCCTGAGGGTGCGGACAGGCACGCAACCGGCAGCGGCAGATTTGACCTCGGGGAGCTAGGAGGGCTCAATCCTGGCGGGTCCGCCTGTCTCCGCCCACCGTCTGTCTAATCACTCGCCACAGATCTGTACGCAGCGATCGATTGAATAGCAGAAAGAGCGCTATGTTGAAGAGGGCACAGCGGTGGGAGTCTCATCAACGCCGAAATCAAGGCAAAAGAAAGGGGTCCCATTTCTCGGGTTCTGAGCCGTTTTTCATGATTCCGCTCCCTTTCTGGTACTACTCACCATCCTTACAGTAATTTGGAATGGGTTGAGGTTTCGTCGTAAATTCTGCCTTTAATTATTTTCATAGTGTTTTTGAGATCGTATATGAACTAGTAGCTCACTCGCGGTTATACTGCCGGTTGGTAGAGGGAGCATTGGCGCGGCTCTATCGCCGGCGCGGCGCTTTTTCGAGCGGTAACAGGGAAAAAGAAACCAGCCTCTCACGGAGCCTGAACCCCAATTTAGTGTTAAGATATTATTCTGACAGGGTATTATTACTGTGATAACATCCACACGGCTATACAAACACAAATCGAGCACACTATCGATAATTCCACAGGCTCCTGCAGTGGCAATGGAGGGGAGGACAAGGGATGGGAAGGAGAGAGAAGTAGAATTCGGTTGTCGATAATCATCAGAAATCAAATCCAAATCCAATACAAATCAGTGTTGAGGTGTAATTCTGGAGCGATATCATGACCGTGATGATATCGATCTCCTGGCAATCACCGAGATCTCGCCCCCCCCCATGCGTAAGCTTTACGCTTTCTGTAGCTGTTCGGGCACCATGGCAAAGCATTGACAGTCCTGCGAGCTACCCAACTTTGTCAGCAGTTCGTTTATCCGCGAGTTTCCTTATCACTTCCTCTTCGAACAAAAAGGCGTACAGAGTGGCTAAAAATTTTAGGACGTCGTGTTTTGGGTGTAAAAGACAAAAATGGGGCTCGAGTTATCAACCAACTTTGCAGAATGCTAGAGTCGAGCTACGCGATCACTTATTGCAAAGACGCTCTGAGTTTGACGAATCTGCTTTGTCAGAGGCCTTGTGACTTCCAACGACAGAGTCCGCAGGTGTTGCGATGTGGTCCGCATCTTCCGAAGCGCTAATTTCACAACATCTACCGTGCTGAGAAATTCTTTTGAGGTCTTTGACATCCTCGCATAGAGCAGTCCATTAGCTCAAAATTGCCATTTGCCAGATCAGCACATTTGTTGCCAGTGGTCTGGGAAGTGCGCGTCCAAAATGACTCTGAAGGATTAGAAAGCGGATTATGATGCCAAATTTTAATGGAGGGCAAAGGCTTGTTGAGCGAATGCTCATGGATCCAGAACAAGATACCGTACCTCACCTTCGTATTTTGCAAAGCCTTCAACCTAGTTTCAACACTTCCGAAAAAGAACACCAATAAAGTTCCAATTCTGCTCTTTCCCAAACTTTCACACTTCCGGGAGAAGTTTGTTATAAAACAAACATTACCTCGCGGACTTGCTCTCAGTTTATGTCAGTGAGTGCCTCAGATTTTGACGGTCGCGGAGAAGTTTGATGCAAACATTTTTCCATCACTCCAAATCGCAAGCGAGATGCGGCACGCCTCGAGGTCGCTCAGAAACTTTGTGCATTTATCAGTCAAATCTATTCGGATTGCTCCAATAAAACACCATGGATAGAGACGGTAATTCTTCAGATTGGGGCTGCTTCCTAAGATCTTCTGTGAAGACTAGCGGCAGATCTCAGTCCCAGAGATGTGTACTTGAGACTTGAGAGCAGCGAAGATTTTTTTAAGAGTAGAGGAGGAAATACCGAGTCGCTGTGTGAGGTCGCCCTTTGAAGGCCGTCTTGGGCTGCCTCTTGATGATGGGTCGATGCAAAGAATTCTTCATAGCCAGGGCTTGGACAACTTCGGACAAGCAACTTAGGGAGCTTCTTACACAGCTCCTAATCTTTCAAAGAAGTCCAAATCATTCCGAAAGTACTCCGCGACTGCAGCAAACGGTCAAAGCCGTGTCCTATACTTTCCAGCCACCCTGAAGATTCAGACACACAAACATACAAACCAATACACCAAGTTAGCGGTTTATGTAATAGAAGGATAAGCCTGTGGTTATCAAACTACGTTCTTGAACACTTGTTACCGTAGGATGACTTCCATGATAGCTAAACATGTCATACCGTGACCCAGATATTTCTGAATAACTCTATAGGATGGGGTTTGGTGAAACCACAGAGGTTCATGACTCACAGCCTAGGTTGTTTATTCATGAGAACTCATAGAGCTCTCATGAATGAAAACGTCGTTCCTTCTTCAGCAGCAATGCAATCTTGAAGTGAACGCGGTTGATCGATGTAATGTTCGTAAATATCAATGTCAGCCTTTCTAGCACAAAAAAGTCTCGCACTTGGTCACATGGTGTAGAGTCCATGGCAAAACAGGGGCACGAGAAAAATCAGCTTGGGTGGTATCATGCGCAATATGAGTTGACCAAGTTTGATGTCTAATGATAGAATGGTGACCAGTGATCACGATTTCCATACAAACAGGAAAGCGGTTGCTTATGCGTAAGAGAATGTCAATATGAGGGCAACAAACACCTGTAGATTTGAAGTGATCTGGCGTAGAAGCACAACCCATGCAGAAGTCGTTTGAAAAATTCCTTTTGGTCTTCAGGATAGACCCCTGGAGGCCAATCACAGAAGTGAAATTCCTGGGCACAGAAATCATCCGACAAGAGCTCAAAGCCTTGCAAAGTGTGTTGCTGAAGCTGCAATTCAATTTTTCTCCCATCACACTGTAGTCTGGCGCCCTCTCATCTGTAGCGCTCTCTCGCCTCATACTTTCCTCTCTGCGCTTAGTATCTTATGCCTTACCAGGAAAGATCATCAGGACGGTCCGGCCATTTGTAATGAACTGTATACCGTTGCATTCGCCTTGAGACGCTGAGCTCAAAACTGCCTTCACTATCTACTAATCGATTCTTTAAACGAAGTTATAAAGCAAGAAAGCGCACTGGTAGTGACCTGATCTTGCACACACGAAGTGGTGGGAACGGCTTTTAGAGCAACCCGCTTTATTGGTTTCAACGTCATTGTGACAGGAAAGCTCTAAATTCGTTAATTTTATCAACAGTTGCTACTAATTACCTCTATGAAGAGTTTGCGAGCAGTTGCTATGATCTCTTAATTGCGAGACCATGGCACTACCGCTGCGCTTCCTTGCTTTGTAACTCCGTTATCGTTTGGCCGATAGCGAAGACAGTTCTGAGATCAGCTTTTTGAGGCGAGTGCAAGGATATAGAGCTCATCATAAATGGCCGGAGCGGCCTGATAACCTTCCCTGGTTAGTAGAGCCGATTACGAAGGTGAGCAAACCCTTAACCCAAGCATTTTCCACGGATTCTATTCCCTTTCCTTCACTGCCGGTTCATTTCGCGCCGATACGTTTGCATTCGCGTACAAGAACCACACCGATTTGATCTCAAGCTCACATTCACTTTGAAGGAATCTTCCCCGGAAAGTTCCTGCATTTTTTCCCAACATGGATGCGTCAGTTGTTGTGATCACTAGAGATAACACACAGTTTCATGTGGGAAAATTCGGTTTCCAACAAAAACATGCTCACAAAAACCGACTCGATGGAGATCTAAAGGTAAGGCATACGGAGCCAAGGGCGGGGCATAGGAAGAAGTGCGCTTTGGGGCTGCTACAGTCCATATCTGACGAGTTTAGGGGGCGGTCCCATAGACTCTCTAGCGGTGCGGCCGCAACTGCGCTGCTATTTGTACTATTTTTTAATGTCACCCTTTTTCGGTCGGCGTTTGAGTCTTCATTATTTCATCTTCCCTCCTGACCCTTAGCAACCTTTTTATGATGCTCTGTTTCTTTACACTCTCACTGCCTTCGCTAGTTTGTGCTCTCCCCTTGAAACACTGTTCTCTCTTCAAACTTGCCAGTTTGACCACTTCCTTGTGAGCAGAGACTAATGACGTGACACGAAGTGTTCGATTCTAGACGGTAATGTGTGACAACAGTCATTTTGCTTGCCATACATCATCATGCATACGTGCCATATGATAATACATATTTGCGCCCATTTTCAATTACTTTGACTCGTTTTCATTTTTTAGGTAGAAGAAGATTGACCGAAGAAGAAACTTAATCGCTAGCAGGGTGACAAATGGAGCAATTGCTCAGAGATGGTGCCAAACTGGCAATGTTTGTACGCATTTAGAATTTCTGTTAGAACTGCAGCCAGTCTCATTTTCACCATAAATTTTCAACGCGAAGCAGCCCAAGCACTCAAAAAGAGAGGGGTGTAAAAAAGTCCAATGCGGGGCCCTCATGCCTTTAAGAGGGACATTGAAGGGAGTGGGCCACTAACAGAACTTGGGACTAAGCCCTAGGGAGGGGAAGAGACTTTCGAGAAGGATTTGAGCATTCGTTGTTCCCCCTGGCGTTAATTTCCTATCCTGGGCTTAATCCTAGTGCCACTTGGCAGCGATTTTTGAATGCCCTATTTTGAATGCCCCTTCTGAAAACATGAGCACCCGATGCAGTGACTGTGATGAAATGATAGATAAAGATGAATATTGTATCATCTCCATGGATATCCCAGTTCTTCCATTCTACCGTTATTCTCGATGAGCGGAGCCAACACCCCTGCTTTGATCTGACTTTGATTTTGATCCAAGAATTCCTTAACTCATATTTTCTCAACTAGCGGCATCTTTTCTCAACTAGCGGCCCCAGTCGTGCTTACGTTGGATCTAGTCCTGTCCAAGTTAACTGATCCCTCGTAAAACCTTTGTCTGTTACACTTCGTTTTGGCGATCACATCCATGGGGGGGGGGGGAGGCGGTCATCCAGATTGGTGAGCCAGTTGTTTTGCTCGGAACTGAGCCTTTCATTAGGCAATGGCAGGAATTCTGGGAGAGGAGCGAGCAATATGCGCTGTTCTCGAAGGTTTTCCCATCTCGGGCTTAGTCCTATGTCACCTACCATCAGCCCCTGAAGTCCTTCCAAGAGCAGAGCGCCTTCTTTTTTTTTGTAGTAACGCGAACAATTACAGCTACACCTTCACTCCAACAGACTCACCAGAATTATTTTGGCAAGTGAGTGAGCCACTTTCAGTACTTGGGGCTATGCCCAGGGGCTACATGGATTCTAGGGTGGATGCAGGCATCTTGTGTACATCTTGGTATTTCTATCCTTTGCTAGTGGCCCTACTATCACCTACCATCAATCTTCTCCCCCTCCCCCGAGTGCATGAGTGCCTTGTTTTGCTTTGATAACTGCCTAAAGGAGCCCAGCACATGTAATAGATTTAAACATGTTTCTTCTTTCGACAGCAGCACGAACATGTGCAGCAGCATGCCCCCCCCCTCACTCCAGCGAAATCAGTCGATATCTTCCCTAGTGTTAAATGGAGAAAGAAATCTGTGGTTGCTATGCTTTGTATAGAAAATGAAAAGGGACCTATAGCGTAAGATCGATACACATTTCCTATATACGCTCTAATGAAGCGATTCCAACTGTGAAACACAGCCAAGCCAGGGGTAATCACATTTACCTGAGATGACTCCAGCTGAGAAATGGACGGTCCGAGTATAGAGACTGTTGTCTGCAGGTGAGTAATGGTAATGACAATCATCTTGTTCTTCTATGATTAGATCACATTCTTCTGGGCAAATTGGATATGCCATCGGCGTTGTCATCTTGAAAATCTAAGCGGCTAAATTATTCAGATAGCTAACTATAAATTTGAAATAAGCTGCCACACCTTTAGGTATATAGGTCGTGTCTCAGTCACGACGGACACAACGCGAGGCAACGGAGGCCCGCTGGCCTACCGTTTCAACCAACCGTGGGAAGCAGTGGCGAGTAACTGAATGGTCTACCACCAGTTTTTAGGTATCAGTGGCTGATATGTGTTGCCATGCAAAATGAAGAAATTTTCCTGGCTTATTATTCCTATCTGAAGAAAGAAATGGCCTCTCTGTTTCCTTGGATAACAATCCGAAGTTTTCACAAGAATGCTGAGTTATGGGCAAAACTTTCGCCCCAGCCGGAATTCGTACCCGGATCTCTTGCTTTCCGGGCAATTGTGCTACCAGTTACACCACCGGGGCACCATTTCACCCTAACTCAGCTTCGATGGTAAGCCCATCGTCGATGGTAATCCCGGCTGGGGCGAAAGTTTTGCTCATAAGTCAGCATTCTTGTGATAACTTTCGGAACGCGTACTGCGGCGTAAAACAGCAGTTATCAAACAAAAACAAGTCGAAAAATTCGAAGTTTGTTCATTTTTTGCGAGGATAGTGGTTTTCAGAAAACACCGTACTTCCTTGAATCGGTGCACGACGTTTAAAGAAGTGAGATAATTAAGTAACATTTATTCCATTACTAACGTTTGTTAGTCATGAAGCGGATCCGTTCGACTTTCTTGAGCGAACTGGAAGGCTGATTGCTTTGTAATAGATTTGTGAAAAGGACAAACTCACTATCCGTTCAATCAGCTGGCCTTGGGAACCTATGTAAAATTCACCCATTCTCACAAATTAGTTCCAAAATTTTCCAGTTGAATCTTACGCGTAGCGCATACTCTTGACCTGTGTAATAGAAGGTACATGTGAAATGGATATTCTGTAAGACCTTCACTTTCAGCCAATACTGCGAACTTTCACGTAGAATAAAATTTTTAATATAGTCACGGAAGAAAACGTCCACCGCGACATCATTTCTTCAGGTAGCTTCCAGAGTTGGCGATTACACATGCCATTAGGCGGTTGGGCAATTTCATAAGAAAAAGGATACGTATCAATTAGGCGATTGGGCGAGTAGACGAGTAGGCGGGTAGGCAGTTAGGCGATCGCTCAGTGAGCGTAGCAACCAATCAATACGTTGACTTTTCTCATCGATTACTCGCCACCTCGCCTAATCGTCCGATCGCATATACGATAGCCAACTCTGAACGCTACCTTACGCAACGGGTAGGGCTTATTTTATTTATTTTTA
>KZ345080.1:290322-306981 GCA_002352805.1 Teladorsagia circumcincta | reverse complement strand
ACAACTTCGGTGCCAACCGCTTAATTGCTTGAATTCGTCGTGAGACTATTGCTTTAAAGGTCCCATTATATCGGAGAGAAATAACTCTGTTTCCTACCTGGTCAGTACGCAGACATTTTCATTTATTCAAGAACACATCCCACGATGAATTCCGATGTGGTCCTGGGGGGGGGGGGTAGGATAACGCTCTCCGCACTCGCACTACTAGTTTGCTGTTCTCTTGGCTCAAAACTTCATGATAAGGGTGCTTGGAGCGTGCAAAGAGCCCTTCTGTGCTTCAAACTCTTTGTTTCAGAAAACTGGAAGCGTGTGGAATGAAGACCACACAACACCAGTGACGACGGCTTCCACAAAAAGAATATGTTTTTTGCCAGTGAAATAGTCTGCCTATCGCAGCTGTATCCCAT
This sequence comes from Teladorsagia circumcincta, assembly GCA_002352805.1. Taxonomy (NCBI): domain Eukaryota; kingdom Metazoa; phylum Nematoda; class Chromadorea; order Rhabditida; family Trichostrongylidae; genus Teladorsagia; species Teladorsagia circumcincta. Next base: position 306,574 of record KZ345080.1, on the reverse strand, counting down.
CGTTTGTAACGAATTACAACTCTCATTTACCAACCATCAGTTATCACTATGAATCTATAGTCACCAGATTTACTTGGAGGCTGTCGTGATGTATACCTTTGACCGCTAACGATACGGGAACCACTTTGGTCCGCTCAGGATAGATGGTCAGTTAGGTAATTTGTAGCAGATGGTCAGTTCGAATAAGCAGCGAGAAAACCTGGTTCACATGTCAGCAAAAAACGCAGTCAGGCAAACCTACGACCCAAAAAGTGCCAAATTTTCTTATTCGCACGTCAACAGGGGAAAAAAGTGCCAAACTGGCAAAATAAGCAGGTCATCGAGTGTACTTCGTTCTCGCTGATGGTTCTCTGAATTCCATAGGCAATCCACTTCCAGCCAACGGACATCGCGTCAACTTAGCGATCGTACAACGAAGTTAAGCCCATCAAATATTAGAGAAATACACAACGTAAGTAATCGTGAATAATCAGGTCACGAACTGCTTTCTGAATTGAAGACATAAAACGCCCACGTAGAACATACAAAAGAATGCATACTTTGGAATTTTTCAAGATACGCCATGCATACGACTTTCATCAACAAATGCACTGTTTTGCAAACGTCTATCGAACTTATGCCATAATTTTTGTGAATTGGATAAACCTTTCAACGTCTTTATGATGCCATCTGCGCTCCCCCTTTGAAGCCACCGCAAAGAGATGAAGGGCTTCGATAGCCTGCACGAGAACCGATCCACGAGCTACGAGCTTTTTTTTCCATTCCAAAGTAAGTTTCACCGGAATAATAATAGGCTCGTGATTGCCTAGAAGGTTTGAGACATTCCATGGTCGAGAATCTAACGGCTACTGTAGAAGCCGAGAACGCTGCTCTTCCTTGTCTCATTTTTTACGCTTTTGTATATTCGAGAAAACAGAAAAAACTTGCTGTTTATCCAGCCACGATACTGTAACCGATCGGGTCAGTAGAAATTTTTCAGCAATACCCACCATGACCACCTCGCCACGGTTGTCCGACTGGCAAAAGAAGATACCTTGCTTGCCAATCGAAACCTGGCGAGCATACAAGACACCACGTCAGCTTTCAGCACCTCTTCTTCACTACCTTTATAACCCCCTTTTTATCAAGTAGCACACCGCTGCTCGACTTTTAAAACCCGCACTAAGGTCAACGGTTCATTATGTCAGGTTCGACAAGCGGTAACTGGGTTTTGAAGGGGTCGCATTTCTTAATTCTTTGTGTTGTGCTTGTGGAAAAGGGAAGAAATTCATTCGTGAGTTCCAGAGGGGTTTGGTGCTGGTGTAAGGGGCGAGAAGGTCGAGTAGCAGTTTTGGAGAATACTTTTGGATAGAGCTGAACTATGCCATCTGGTCTCAGAATTGATCACTACAGAAACAGTCCGGTGATGATGGTAAGGAAGTGGGGAAGAGAGGGGAAAGGCCTTGTATGGGGACCCTTCTAATGCTCCAAGTGGTGGGGTAGTCGTGTCAATGCCTTCTCGAAGCAACAACACCAGAAGAAGTTGTATCGAAGAACATATTCCGTGGATAGGACAAAGTAGCCCACGAGTAGCACAGATCTGCCGTTGACCCGGCTCGAAAGTGCGCGACAATGGGGCTAGTGTCTAACGAATACAGCATATGGCGACTTATCTCAGTATTTGGACGAGATACCTCGCGCGCACCCCATGATACGCAGCGCGTATTACGGTGTTACGGCTAATCAAATACACGCGGTTTAGCTGAGTCGTGGGACAGGCAAGTTCGAACAACTCGTCTGGCTCCACCCGTTCCTTTTTTAAGAGAATTTTATTTTGGGCTTCATCGACAATTTTCTTTGCTCCTTTTTTGAATTTTAGGCATCCACAATTTCATTATCAACCGCTGCGACCGCGAAAATTCGATCACGGGGCATAGCTTCAAAAAGGGTGAAAGGTCTAAAATTTTTTTCACTCGACCCAACGTACGATTGGCCCCAGACGGAACACTCTTTAACCCATAACGAACCGTTTCTCATTTTCTCTTCAGTAACCATTACTCGATCAACACTTTAACTATCGCTGATGAACTTATTGCTTTTCGGGTCCGATAGTCTACGAGGATAGTTTCAAAACATGGAAAATGACAGAATGAGTCTAGAGAAAGGAATCCATTCTTTTGTTTGCGTGCATCACCATGTGATGCACTCGGTACGTTACGTGTTAAGGCACATTTGAAGCAAGAAAAAAATAATACAATTTTATTGACATAGATGGCTGAAATCACAACTACAACCTACTCTTTGAGTCAAGAAACTCACGTTAGAGAGCTTTCATATGAAAACCATATGATTACTTCAAATGCACATTATTTGTGTGAGCCACTTAAAGCTTAGCAATTGAACATGCAAGTAAACGCAATAACGATGAGGTTAGTAGATGAACCTGGCCACAGGTATTGAAAGTATGTACAAGTTTGAGAGAAAAAAAAACACGTGTGAAGAATAATGAAAGGGATAAAAACCGTACAAATAGAACCTATTCAACGTATCAGACAAGAAAAGCAATATTTCAAACGCATCATCGATCAGATCTCAATACTTCAAAACATCACGTTCGATGGCCGCGATTCTCTGGCTGAAAATTGATTTGAATAGTGATCGACTGAAAAGACTGGGTATTGCTAGGTCACAGTGCGGCGACGCACATACTTGTCGTGAGCCATGAAAAAAAAATAGCGCGGCGACTGCCTCAACGCCTTCGCTCAGTGCGGGACCTGCACAGACGCAGACACGGCCAGATAGCATGGTTCGGTGCGGAAATCGAAATCGATATCGCACAAAGCAGTCGCGACGAAAAAGCACCGCGCGCGAAAAACCTCAAAAGTGAGCGTCGCCGCGCAGTGACCTAACGACACATGTGAATAAATAAGTTGTAAACATTAAAGGCGATATATAGGAGAGCAAAGCACCATAGGTTCACAGGAAAGCGTTTTCAGCGACCAAATCGTCGGCACAATAGCACAAAACGTGAGAAAAAGGAGATTCCATTGAAAATGAAGAAAAAGAACACTGAGGAATGTGAGGCAATTTAGTACTGAATTCGATTACGACAACGAAGGCGATTTGTACCTGACTGGGGAAACGTGGAAAAAGTACACACAGGATCATGTAACGTGGCAGATGTTCACACGTAGGTACACAAGCTCGACGGCACAACGAAATCAGACGTTGCAGAATGACAACATTGGAACCCTACTCATCACTCTTCCTACATTGAGATCACACCATCATTACCCATCATGCTGGCTGCTCGACTGGCAATCGACGCCGTGTCAATGTCAAACATCGACCATTCGCCTCTTCCAAGAAGTCTTAACTCCATATCGTGGAACTGCTTCAGCGAAAATCGATGACCAATCGAAACGTATGTTATGTTTTCCTAAAAATTCGAAATTCACCTTTTTTGCAAAGAGCAAAGCTTTTGAATCATCGGTACTCATCCGTCTCATGGAAATTTACAAGAAACCCGCTACCCGCGCTATAAAATAAACAGGGGTAGAAGAAAAATTAAAAAACAGTGGATACTTCAAAAAAAGAGGAGAAAATGGAAAAAATTTTCGTAAAGAGATTAAGAATGTAGAAGCTTGAAGCAAGTATATTTCATTTCGGAAAACGAGAAGAGCGTCGAGTGCAGACACACACCACAAGTGACCACGGGCGAGAAAAAAGTAAGGAAAAAAGCCCTTTTTTTCTAGATGTCGTCACATACGGTGTACGATCTGCGCTAGACGCTCTTCTTGTTTTCCGGAAAATAAGGTACGCTTTCCGCCGGACCTTCTCGAGGACTTTATTTTTGAGCCGTCTGTTCACCTTCTTAGCAACAAATAGGGTACGGCAACAAATTGACACTTCCAAGTAGAGTAAGGAATCTAAGAAATATAGACACTTCTAAAACCTCTTCCTCACTTATATATACATTTAAATGTTCCTATTTCGAGGATCCAAATCAAATACTATCGGCTGGTACGGAGGAAGAGAGCAACGCGTATTAACCTCTTCAACAGGCCAAGCCAGGTTGCTACAGCGGAAGGAGGTAAATTGAAAAAATGTTGATACCACTCTCAACTCTCGACACTGATATTTTCGACGGCTATTTTCTCCTAGCAATGGCCTGATGTGACCAACACACCACACCCTGTTCTCAAAGGAAAATAATTAAACTGTAAATAATAATGAGTTAAAAAGAATTTAAAACCCTCTACCTCCTGTAGCTTTCTATACAACTGCATTTCTAGCTCGAATCCAATTGCACTGGTTGCCTCATCAAGGAAAGCAATCCGTGGTTTTGTGTAGAAAACTCGTGCCAATGATAAACGCTGCAATTCGCCAGGTGATAGAGCTTCATTCCTGAAAATCAAAATTGTTCCAATGAAAAATTCTACATCACAGAACAGTGAATTTTCAACAGAAATTACTGCTCTTACCAGTCCCAGTCGACAGGAGCGTCGAAACCTTGACATCTCTCCATCAAATGCTCCATTTTCACCCATTCCAAGATTTGTGTTAATCTTGTCAAATCTGGAAAACAGTAATGAATGAACAATACAATATGCAAAACACATATACATACAAAAAATCGAATTTTTGCTGGTGATGGCTTTCCTCAGTGCTTAAACTTTCAACCGATAATTTCATTAAACTTACCCTTTTCTACTGGGAGAGCTTTGAGAGGATATACAAGCTGTTGCCGTAGAGTGACTCCTCCAGAAGGAAAGTATGCCTTCTGAGGCACGAATAGCAGGTTTTGTGGGCGTACACGCCAATGGCGATCCACTTTACCTGCAAGAGAACACGTCATTAAAAATAAGTCTTGTCAATCTACTGACGAATGGAGAAGAGCAGGGAAAAAAGTCGAAAAAAAGGTGAATATAACTCATGAAGGAAACTTCACTAATAAAGACATGGTAGCACCTACCTGATACATTATTCCACAATCCAGCAAACATTCTTAGCAGAGACGTCTTTCCACAGCCACTATCACCCGTGATTAGAACATTCTGACCTTGGATTAGCTGCACCGACAAATCTGCAATCAGGGAATTTAAGTCAGAATTGACTGATTCGTGGTCTTTCACAAAAAATAAAATTACTATGAACTCGTAGAAAAAAAATAGCTAGCGATTGCTCGAAAATGTTTGTTTGGGTCCCATGAATCATTCAAAGTGAAAGGTATAGGCTATTTTTTTCTATTAATTCAAACTTTGGCAATATAGCAACAAAAACATACTGGCAATAATGGTATTCTGAGCATCAGTAGGAGGAGCCAGTGTAGCTGAATCGATCGTCATCGCAACACCGTCATCGGGCCATTCCTCATCACGATCGGACTTGTTTCCTGTAAAATCACCATTAAATGCGGTAGATTAGATTACAGCACTAGCTTGGAGAAGAAATTACCCAGGAGGAATTGAGCTTCTTCCTCATCATCGCAATCACGCTCCAGCGAGAGTTGCTTTCCATGGAGTTCCTCGATCTGAATCACCTCAGGATATGAGAAAATGCACAGAAATCAACTCGAAGAGTGAAATAAAGTAAAGGCATACGATGAGAATATTATGAGCAATAGTGTTAAGGGTCTGTTTGGTGGAGTCAGACGATGAGGGTCGTTTTTAGTGGCACTGAGAAGTTTGTCGTACTTGATGAAAAAGGTCGTGGGTGTGGGAGACATGACAAGAGGCATCATTAAGAAATTGAAAAAAAATGCGTGAAGTTCACGAAATACAAAAATCTTGGGAAGTTTACGGCTTCACCTTCGTTCCCTCCTGCTCAACGTAATATTGATGAGCAGGGTTGGGTCACAACTGTGTCAGGCTGAGCCTGGTCTAGCGACACTATCGACACAATTTAGTCAAAATGGGGTGCAGGGGAGAGTAGAGGGGTTTATATTGGGCAAGTGCCACGTTGAACCCTGGTAAAGGAGGCTTCGATGAAAATGATGCGTGGAGTGAGACCCTTATCTGGCCATCTCACACACTGCACCTACAAAATCTAATTTGACCCTCTTATTCGCAAAAATAGGCATTTACTAAACAACAATAACCTAATTTCATACCGAAATTTCGACAAAAAAATGAGAACGTTTATACAGACCGTTCTATTCGTGACAGTTTTCTCCTCATCGTCCGTTCCGATGACAACAACACTTGATGGAACTGTCGATGGTGGTCGGTCAGTTTCCAAGCAGTCTGAGTGCAGGCGACGTAGCTCCTCCACAAGCTCAATCACTCTGGAACGATTTGATAACTAGGGAGGATTGGCACTATCCTACTGGAATGACTATTCTTCGTCATTGAATTCAGTCTTTTTTCCCTCAAAGCATCATTCACTAGTTGCTGCAGAATATAATTTGCTGAATTACTAATTACATTCGAAAGTGGTGTTTCGAAAAGAAAATTATACAAAATTCAAGCATCACTAGTATTTTAGTCAAGAAAACTTTTTCATTCCTTTTACGCCGTACCCTTCAAAGAAGTAGCACTTTCAAGTGATTACCAGGAGGTCGTCATAGTCAAACCATGGCTTGAAAGCATTTTTTGAACACGTAAGAACGAATGTAAGGAACTCTAAATCTCCTTCGGACAAAAGTCATGGAATGTTGGTCAGTGCTTCGACTCCCCCTTGTGACAGTTTTGCAGCTTGTTTCGCACTTAAAAGGGGGTCTTTCAAGACGACCAGCACCTAATTTCCCACATATTGTAGGGACGCATATATGGACCACAAAACCATGCTTCTTTCTCGCTAACGGCTTTAATAGTGTCGAAAAGGGCGTGCAAGACACTGTCGATCAATGGTTCGACTTCCGGTGGCGCAAAAGTTTTGCATTCAAAGCGGCTGGCTATTGCCTAAACATGATCCTGACTATGAACATGACATCTGATTTTGACAACTAGCGCCATTTGACACCAAACCGCAGGGGCTAACCTAAAATGCAAAATCTGATCACCACGGGGATCGAACCTGCAACCCCATCTTTCACACTTATTGGGTCTACTGAAGCCGTTCAGCAGAACGAAACATGGTTTTATGGTTCACACATCCTGCCCTACGATACGCAAGAAACCGTTTTGAGAAAGCGCTGCTTGCCCTGAAGACTCCCCTAGTTGGTGCCGAGTAGTGCCAAATGCCCGAATAAATGCTACATTGATGGTAAGAACTACAAGTAACTCCTTTGAAGATGTTCTAGTAAAGAGGAAAGCGCTGCTTATCCTAAATTACACTTGATAGACATATGGACATCAGCCCCTATGAAATTTCGCGTCGTAAATATGTGCGCGCACTCACTAACGTCGCAGACTTTTCACATCTCACTACAAAGGATAAAACGAAAGCAATGAAACCAAGATAAAAATGTAAAGAACCCACCTGTGTGTGACACCACCTAAATCTCCAAGCTTCTCTGACAACGTTATCAGATTTGTAAAACTGTAGATCAAGTAGAGGTAGAAAAAGGCATTCTGAAAATAAATAAAAATTGAGAAAGAACTTTATTTGGGTGTCTGGCCCACCAGCTATTTCCATGGTTTTTCTCCAAATCGTTGAGCTTCATCTCCGGTATTTAGGGTGGACATTCACATGGACAAGACATATGAATTGTTCAAATTAGCACACGCTTGGCGATTTGCGTTTATCGCGGATTCTCATGGGATTACGAAAGGCATGGGCAAATAAAAGTTCATTCTATTTCATATCAAACATGTCACAATCAGTCTACCGAGCGCCAAAGATCTGATTGATGCGGCTCAAAATTGTTGGAAGCGCTAAGATGCTCAAAAAGGTTATAACAACTGAAAAACTGTGCGATTAATTGTGGAAGGAAAAATGTCGCGCGAAATGCCATACACAAGGCACCATTTTTGGGAGAATTAAACCAAAGCCTGACAGGGATAGGTTTTTTCATATACTTAGCTGATTATCTTCCAAAGCCATTAGTATACGTCTCCACACCAGAAAGCAACATGAAATAGTATAAGCTGAGATATCAACAACAATAAATTTCAAAGAAAGTCCCCATAGTAATTGTTTGGCTATTTCACATAATGCTGCCAAGAGCCAAAAGGGATTTTCAATTCATAGAAAGTCATCTCGAACCCTATTTTCATGAAGACTGTAAAGATCAAACATAGCTGGGAAAATCCTTTTAAATGCTATGCACTGCCATAACTGTGGGAAATTAAATCTTCAAGGCTTGAAAAATGCACTGATGAGACAGGATGAACTCCTCTACCGCAGCTAAATTACTAATGTGTGTGACTTTACAAAATTGAATTTACGACTCTATTCGGACTATATTCTGTTCACAAACATGGAATTGCTGAGTCATTCCCATCATTGTCGAGAGTCATGAGAATTCTATTCCCCTACACGACAATTGAGTGAAATCAGTCACAATGCTGCAGCCCGGCTATGAGGGAAATGTCGAGACAGCTGAACGCTTGCCCAACAAATTGCTCCCAGCGGGCAATGTCGCCGACCACTAACGAACTGCTTTTAGCAATCCAATCTCCTAGAGACTGAACGCACAATACAATAGAGCTGAACTTGGAATTGTTAAAGTGAATCAGCAATACGAGTTCATTCATCTGACCTTACATGAAAACCCATCTAACTACGATCACACTTCCATATCAGTTTGGCAATCAAATTCGCCTGGTGAATGGAAGTTCCCTTAGCAACGTCCCTATATCATGTGCTCTGTTCCCCTCTCATACAACCCATGTGTTCGTTCATTTTCATACTCCGCCTTCAGTCAGCAGTCATTTCCACAAAACACACCAACAATATATAGGGCGGCTGAAAAGTATAGGACGCGGCTTTGGCCGCTTGCCGGCACTGAGCCTTAAAGTATTTTCGGAATTTTACGAAACATGTCGAAATTTTTGGAGCTGTGCGAAGCTCCATAAGAAAGCCCTCAAATAGGAATGTATTTCCAGAGTAGCGGGCTTCGTTGTTAGAGATTCATTACAGAAAAAGGCTACTATCCACTATAAGTAAGAAACAAATTATTTGAACGAAATAACTAGTAAAAAGCATGATTAGCTTCAATCCTTTCTCCGAATGTCTATTATAAAGCGGATACAGGAGCGTATGATGGACAGTCAAAGGCGCACTGCAGCATTGAAATCCCCTCATTTTAGAAGTTTATAGAAGCACAAAAATAGAAGAAGGCTGTTTGGAAAAAGGAAAACAGTAAAACGGAAGAAATCATTCAGCCTAGTTGAAAGGATGACATGGCGCAATATCACCACTGAGACTGTCGCCATTTTGTATCCAATTTTCAACTACCCAATGGGTCAGAAATTTCGAAAGAAAGAAATGAACAAATCTCACCGAAGCGTTGTGCTTCATCTCTACAAAACCCCTTATTAAAAAACCGGTGGAAGAGATGGAAAACGTAACATTTAAAACGTCTTACCATGGACACCATTCCGTTGATCTCAGTGCCCGACAATGAATCATAAGCGTGCGTCATGAAAATGGGAATTCCGATGATCAAATAGGAAAGTGTGCCACCGAAGTAGTCGAACATGTTGGTCACAACACCAAGAACAAAGCGCCATTCAACAAGTTTCCGCTGAAAAAAAAAGTGATAAGGCGTCCAAACCGCTTAAAGCGCGTGCATTGTTCAGAACTTGAACAAGTCGCTAACTGGAACCGTACCTTAACTTTCAGCAAAGCCTTCAGTTTCTGGTTTGTCATTATATTCTCAATCAGGCCTGATTGGTAGAATGCAATCGATTCCACATTCGACCTCACTTCCATATGTCGTTGACTGGAAATCAAGAGTAAGCATAAAGAGTTGCAAACAACTCAAAATCGGCAACGACATCAATCAACCGAAGAGTCTCTACAGTAACCTATCAAAGAAACAGAATTTGACCTACCGAAAGTCGCCTTCTTTCCTCTCCGTTTCATTGACTAGACCGACGAGAGGAGCTATCAAATAGCGATTCACCAAAGTAACAAATGTAAAATATACATAAATAGTAAGCGGCCCAAGCCATCCAGAACTAAAACGAATAAATCTTCGAGAATTCAAAAACAAGTCCCAAACTATCGTTTAGAATATTTACCTTATCCATGTTAAATAGGAATAATATATGATTATGAATGGAGCTGTAATGACCGGAGCTAGAAGATCACAGGCTAACACCTGCGTTGTTTTCTCTATATCTTGCGTCATCCGCTGATCGCTGAAAAACTTGGGTTAAATGAAGCCAGTTTACAGTTCACCACAGTTCATAGACCTGTAGAAGACGGTAAATATAGAAATGAGAAAAATCAGCATACATGTTGTCCAAATTATCAGAATACAAATTCAGCTTATAGAAAGCTCGCCGTTTGAAATATAATCTATGCAATGTGTAACTGCAAATCTCGCGGCATTTAATCGCGAGAATAGAAGTAAAATACTTGATAGATGCCAACGTCTATAACAAAACGGTGCTTTGGAAGTACGAATTTCAAATCAAACTTCTACACGAACATACCAGTGACTTCGCAAGTACGATAATAGTGGCTTTTGCACACAATAAATGAAATGCCGACAAGTCCCTATTTCCAAGAACCACGAAAAATTGACTCGGTAGTATTCCAACGAAATACGTAGCTACTTGGTCTGAAATTGAAAGATTGATGGCAATCGAAATTCTTAATAGATACTTTCCACATCATTGCGCCTTTGTTTCCATTTCTGGGCTCTGCTACCAAAGAGAGAAAAATGGAAGGAAACGAGTAGCAACGGGAACCGTAACAAACAAGAAGACTTTTAAAACCTCCTGTTTAGGATTTAGGGTTTTCCAACATCAATGGAAGTATTTCCGCCTCCGCCTGCGATCTCTCGCCCAAGCAGTGGTTGATGACTACATTCAAACTTCTGTTACAACACTGTGAATGGCTCATCCAACCTCACAGCCCCACCTCATGCAGCTACAAGATATTTTTCGCGTTTGAACTTTCGGAGCATTCCACACATTAGTTGCATGATACATTGGGAATACTATCATAAACATCAGACGAGCAGAGGTCATCATATCAAGATTTCTATTCAATTCAAACATTTCGATACAGTGAAGGTGATGAGGGATATTTGAATGCGAAGGCACCAGTAAAAGTGAAGGTACGAATTAAGTTTTCAAACGAATGAGAAGTTCTTAATCGAGGGGCAACCATTCAACTGACACTTGCTCTTCGCAGTCAAAACTTATTAAGACGCTTACCTGTAAACGACGTAAGCAGCACCACCAGCGCCAGCCAAGTTGTCCTTGAGCGGCGATTGAATGGAAAAAGCAGCCTCAAAAGCGTACCCAGCCGCCGAAAAAATAACATGTCCAGCGACAGCGTCCCCATTCTGATCGAAGCAGATCGAATAAAACTGCTGAAAGCTATTCCACTATGATATTTTAGTAGAGAATGCATCATTGACGATGTTGGTCGATGCAGAGCACAAGTTGAGAATTGTGCATGAATACAAGACGGCGCGGGGACACATGACAAGTGCAAAAGGGCAGCGCATTGAAAAGACTCAGCAACGGAAGGAGATGGAAAGAAATTGAGACCAGCGGTTGCGAACAAGATTAACATCAACAAAAACATTATGATGTATTGGATCAGATCGGAATAGCTCAACATTTCCTTTCACTGGAGGAAGACTTTTTAAGTCTGCCGCACACTTTCATAACTCTTTTGAACCTATGGGCGAGATATCGGTGAAATGCTTCTGTAATAGATACACACGAGATGTACAACGAAAGAATAGATTATTTCATTGAAACCGATTGAAAGCCTAAACCCCCACAGGATTAGCGATATGGCCCAATCTAATGAACAGTTATTTCGATTGATGATAGTGTTAGACTGTAAAAATGTCTTTCTTAAGAAGCTAACATGGCCGATTGTGAATATTCCTGGATTTCGGACCAAATTTTGGCGCAGTGTGCCTTCCTACGGGGAGGGGCATTCTGCAGTAAGGCCCCAAGGGCTAAGCTCAACGGATAGGGACGAAGGCAGTCATGAAGGGGGAACACTTGAAGCAGGTCATTTAAAAACCGCTGGTAGTGGCCGTTGTATCTATGCTATCCTCCCCTAAGGGGTTAGGGGACGAAACTTTCTTTAAATTTTCTCCGTCCTCCCAACTGGGACTGCCCTCATAAAGGGCCCACATTCAATGTATGTATGAAGGTAAGTAAACATGCACTGAAAGTGAAGAAATTATTAAATAATTATAAAGCTGGAATGAAATGGTGCCCCGGAAGCGTAACTAGTAGCGCACTTGCCTGGTGAGCAAGAGGTGCGGGTTCGAGTCCGTCTGGGGCAAAAGTTTCATCACAAACCCAGCATTCTTGCGAAGGAACTATATTGTTTGAAAAAATAAATTTGAAGAAAACTGCGGGTCACCTAGCTTAGGGGAAGGATAGCATTCGGCCCTATGACTAAGCCTAGCAGAGCGGAGAAACGGCAGGGAAAACAAAGGTTGCTCACGTCCTTCCCCTCCCTGAGGTTAGTCCCAAGCCTGTAAGTGATTCACTACAATGTCTCCCTTCCCCAACGACATAAACTCCGGGACGAATTGCGGACAAAGTTTAGTCCTAAAGCTGTGTTTTTCCATCTCCTCTAAAGTTTAGTCCTAAAGCTGTGTTTTTCCATGAACCTGACGTAGTGTTGTCTGCCGTAGGAAAACTCCATCAATTTGATTCAACAAAAAGGGGTTGAAAAAATTGGCTCATGGGGATAGCAATTCATTAACACTTAATTCCGACAGTGGCAACCATCAACATGAGGACTACATCACGAGTACGTATGTCCTTCAAACCCTCTAATCCAAGTGCTAGCGTAATGATGAAAATGAAGGAGATTGAAAAGGTGAAATACTTGCGAGAAATGTCCACATAATATTCAGAAATAGTTTAAAGTGGAGAAAAACAAGACTAGAAGAATCAATCAACCACAGCAATCCAACAGGAAAAGAACCAAAATCGCGTCAAAAGTTCAGAGTATAGAATACTCGATCGATAGACTTGCACTTGCTAGTTAGCACACGTAACAGTAATAAGCAATGCCGAAAAGATAAACAACGGCAGTTGTTCAACGCAAAAGCTGACATGCGGCGCAGCCAGTACTTCACTAGATGGCAAGCTACGTCTTCGTCATTTGCTCTGTAGTCAGAGAAATAAAGTCACTGTAAATCGAGAGTATCCAGAGAGATGACAGTTTTTGAACTTGCAAAAGAACAAATGCCAAGCTTGCGTTTTTGTTGTTGCGGTAAACTCGTCTTTACTAAACAATGTTCGCCACACCTCCTCGCCCCGAAGGAACCTTGGGCTTATTTTCACCTTGAACGTTACTTCAGAACCTACAAAGAGTTCTTTCGGGAAGCGAGAGGGGTTTCTTCCTTGGAATTATGCTCTTTTTGAGTGCAATCATCTTGAGGAACCTATGCTAAAATGTAGCTAACAGTGTGCATTGGTGTCACGCCTGCCAAGTTGTTGCCTCGCCTTTGTGTGGTTAGGGCACAGTTTCGCAGGGCTAACCAGTCCCATGGTTAACCTTCTACAGTGGTTTGATTGTCAGCCTGAACCTTGAACCCACCCATTTTACCTTGTAACCGTAGAAATTCGGTTTTTCAAGAGTACTACTTTCCCTGCTCCGAAACCGGTCAAAAAGCGTATTCAGATTGGTATCTGGTGAAGCTGGGTCTGTCTATATTACTAAAAGGGCGACTAGTTTCAGATCCTCTCACGGACGAGTTTTCGGGCGGGATACCTGTTTTGGCGGCTATTCAAAATTTCGCCCGCACTCACAATTTCTACGGCAGATTCCTTCCACTGAAGAATTGCTTTTTGTAGAATGGTGAGTCTTGGTTGAGCAAGAACTTTCGTTTACTCCTTTTGGGCAGTATATTGTGAGCTAGATTTCTAGATCAGTTCTCTCAAAGTGCCGCATTCGAATTCAAACTTTATTTTTGAGAAGAGAAGAGCTTGATGTGAAGCTTACTTCGCTAGCGAGCGCGAAGGTTTCTATTTTTATTTTACGTAATGAAATATTTTTTTAAGGACATACGCAGTTTCTTTGGTGGGAAGAAAAGTGGCAATCAAGAGAGCTCGTCCGGTTCAAGTGCATTATCAGCTATTCGAAAGGCAGCTCCTTCAACCCCAACCTCGGAGCACAAGAAGAGGTCCGATAAGTTGGTTCCGAACAAATCCGAGCAGAAGACAAAGAAGCCCAAGAAAGCCGCAGTCGCTGTTGTGGACCTAAGCGAGAGCGATGATTGTATGTTCTTCAAGATTGTCATGAAATTTCTCGTGTAAATTCTCCTCTTCCATCGCCATGATAACATCTGACAGCTTGCTGTATTTGTGTCCATGTTGTAGAGAAAGTCTTGAAGGTCCCCCCCCCCCGCCACGTGTGGGGTCAAATACTGGCTTGGGTCCATTCTAATGAGATAGGTGCACTTTGGATCAGTAGTTCGAGTCGTCTATGTCAACACCAATTTTCGCAGGGGAGGGAAGCTCTTGGATGGGTAGCCACTCCGCTTGTTAAATCAAAATTAGTGGGCACTATACAGCATTACTGTCGAAAACCTCAAAATTTTATTTACGTAGAAACTTCGCCCAAAGGGGTGATTCGATGCTCTGATTACGAAAGTGAAATTCATTTTTGGCGGTGGTACCATTCATTTAGTACCATTTTGTCAGTCACTTGTTTTCACCAAATTTCACTAGCATTAGCACTGTTCAACACAATTTCCCGTTCTCCTGGGCTCTCCCACCTCTACATATTGCCTGAGTCTAAGGTTATGGGCGGACTTTGGGTTGGGTGAACTAGTCATATGTCAAAACCTGGATCAAGTCAGATCACATGTTAAGAGGCTTACTCAACTCGGAGACTTTCTCTCCCTATCGGCTTTGTTCTGATCGCGATTGTATCGGAGAAGGCACAAATGCGGAAAATAGGTGCCAAAATGGCGTAGGTGCCAAGATTGAATGTCATATTCGTAATCAGTACAGCAAGTAACCCCTATGTAGAAGTTTAAACCGAATTTGGTGGCAACATCTGTCGTAACAAGGTGACTCCAAAGGGCGCCAGATGGCGCCATCGCCAAGAATGAATGTCATTTCCGTTATTAGGGCTTAAAATTACTTCAAGGGAAGAGTTCGACGAAAAATGAAATTTTGAGATTTTGGGGTTGCAATTGTTGAATAGTGTCTAGTGGTGAGTATTATTTCTGCTAACCCTCTATAAAAAAGATGTTTGAGGTGGTTGGGAAGGTCTTGCAGCTATGCTCCGACTGCCCTTCTATTGGAGCAGACCTTCGGCTCGGTTTTGTGTCTGCCTTGTGTAGGAAAATAGATAATTACTTGTTCTTCGGTTGGTTTCCTTAATTCCCTGTGACTGATAGGCCGCATCGCATTCAGATACCTATGCTGTTTTAAAGGAAGTGGAAGTGTGCCGCACCTCAAAAAGGCCTGAGCAGCGCCCATGCTCTTTCTTCATTTGTCGTATTGTTTGATAGTCTTCACATGATCTCATTTTAGCTGAGGGTGAATCACCAATACCGGCATCGCTGCGCAAAGAAGCCTTGAAGCAGAAACGTTCACGAGCGCTTGTAGTCTCAGGTAGGCAAGATATCTAGTCTTGAATACTTTGCTTTTGAAGGACTGCTTTCCGACTTTGTCGCTGTTTGTTGTTTGTTTTAGATTCCGATGAAGATTTTATTCCAAAGAAAGCATCGAAAGGTGCAACAAAATCGGTCACACCCTCTCCGGTAAAGTCTCCTCCGAAGGTGAAGAGATCGCGAATTGTGGTGAGCGATACTGACGAAGATGCTACACCTTCTCCCAAGAAGCAACAGAAAGGGAAAGAGAAAACACGAGCGCCAGCACCTGAATCCGGTGATGAGGAGGTAAGACTCTGAATTCTTACCCATTTCCGGAATTATTAAGTGCTTTAGCGGCATTTGGCAAAATGTGTTAATTTATTATCTTTCTGATGACCCTTTTCCTTCCCTTTCTTAATTTAACATCTCTCATCTCTTGATGTATGAGGAAGCTTAGGAAAGGGAAGTCGCATCAAAATTGGGAAGACCTGGAGAAGTGTCGTGTGCCCCAAGTTTCACACAAGCGCTAAATTCTAGGTGCTGGTATCGAGACAGTTCTCCCCAGGGTCAACCGTCCGTTGGACAAAGTCCATCGAGGGGGGTCGTATTTGACCAACCGAA
>KZ345080.1:268087-280983 GCA_002352805.1 Teladorsagia circumcincta | reverse complement strand
CTGCTAGTGGGGTAAGGGCTTCCATTCACGGCCTTGTCGACGGTTTCTTTTTGTTTTTTCCCTACTGCCATTCCATTGCGCATCTCTACACTCAGTTCCAATCGCCATGATCCCCCACATTGAGCCTGACTTTCGCCTTTAACCAACTACGTGGGTTACAGTGGGAAAATTCAGCACTATTCCAGCTGGTGTTCTTCAACTCACCTTCGTCACTTAATATCCGTGACATTTCCCGAGACCTCATAACGAATTCCGAAAAAGTTTTGCATTTTCTACAAAAATCCAATAATCCTGGCTAGCCGAGCTTTCTACTTCGCGAAGAAAAACACTGTTGACCCTACCGATTGTAATTAAGCCCGCCGTTTTGAACTTTCTCTTACACAATTTTTCTCCCGTTCATCTCCTTTCCACCCTTGAAACCAATAGGTCTCGGACGCTCATCTGTCCCTCTTACGAACCTTCGCCACACTTGCACGCAGCTGTTTTGTGTCGTGGTGATTTCATGAAAATAGTTGTTTTGCTGGAGGAAAGGAGCCAGCACGGCCCGCGCCGCCATTTGGCATATTTGATGCTGTAATCCATAGCATTCGTGGTCCCATTAAACAGCCAGTATTCAAACCAAATGCGCCTCTAGTTCAATTTTCAAGGTAATGAAACCCTTAATCTTCTTGCCGTCGAACTGAGTTTTTTGATGGCGCTAAGCTCTCAGCATGGTTCATTCATTGCCATCAGAAATCTAATTTATCTGCTTTTTTTTCTCACATTACATCTTCTCTGCAAATTTCTGGCCCGGACTTTGTCGTCTTGTGCTTTGTTATCACGTGTTTTCAGCACTTAAGGTTGATCGGTCTCTTGGAATGCGCTCTGCAGTCCACTCTCATTTGCAATCGTGATGGTATTGTAACTGAATGAGTATTACCTAGACCGATACAGTATCGTGCAGGGGCGAAACAATGTACTGGCATGAACCTTTCGCAGTGGGAAGGAAGGTTCTGTTGCACTGAGTGAAAACCAACCGCCAAATGATGCTTGGTGCTCCTGCACCACTCGCCACTACTCCACCTTTGCTTTGTCGTTGTCTTGCAGATTTGGAGAAAAATTGAAGAAATTAGGAGCAATAAGGAACGTGCCTTTGAGTATGTTCGATATTCGTTCGTTGACTTTTAATCAGTTTTTTCTCGGTTGAAATGAAATGCGTACTTGTCCGAGGGTTCATCCACAGCCAGACTCAACCGCGTTGTTCCATTTCTGGGAATAACCATCCACCTTTTTTAGGGGTGTTTCAAAACGACCCCCTCACCATCATCAGCCTTGGGGGGCGCCACCCAGTACGACCTCCCTCGCCCAACCTAACCGCCACCCTCACCAACATGGCTGTCTCTGTACAATTTGAATCTGAGATCAGTCGACACAACCCAACTTTGTCCGCTTTTTCCTCCGAAACACTCGTGGGGGGTGTGTAGTGAAGCAGCAAATCCTCTAATTCCGACCGCTTTACGACTCCTTTATCAGATTTCCACTAGAATTATCACAAAGCATCCCCTATCGCCCGCCCAATCTCACTTCCGTTTGCAGTATGCGAAAAAGGGGATTGCGTTTGAGATTTCGGGAAAGGGTGGCTTGGGTCAGCTGGACAAGGTTACGTACCTCTGGTTAGTCGAAAAGTGTAGAAGGGGCGTCAGAAATTGGTTGTATTTGACGGAGTTTTCGACGACTTGATGATTTTGAAAAATTTCGGGATTGTAAGGTAAATCAAACAAAATCGCTGGATTTACCCCGCCTCGCTCGACAGCTGTTTTGGAGGAAAAAGTGGGCGAAGTTGGTGTCTTGACTGGTTTTGAAATGCTGTAGAAACATGATGGTGAGGGTGGTGATCGGGGTAGGGAGGAGTGGTGTCGTATCGGGGAGCCTATTGATGATGATGGTGGTGGTGGGGGTAGCATCGAGTCCCACTTCCTGAAAGGGGGGGGCTTCAAAATTTTTGGAAAACTGCGAACACGATGGTTGACCCTGCTCCTGCCACCAATCCAACTTTCAAAAATATGGCGCCTTTCCCAACCCTCATCAATCCCAAAAATGCGCCCCCTTCCCTTTCTCCAGAGAACTCTGAGTACGACCGCCCTCGATGAGAACTGCGCAACGCACGGTTCAATGTGCCCATGGCCTCCATGTAAGTGTGAGCGAAAATATGGGGGATTAGCGATGGCCAGTCAGACCTCGGGTCATCCTCAACACTCGGTAGAGGCTTCGTTGGATGGGTGCAGGTAAGATATTTGTCTCGTGGATGTTCTCATAGTTCTGACAACAGTTGAAAAATCCATGTCAGCGTTTTCTTCCGAGCAATTAGTTAATGGACAAGCTTGCGAGGTGGACGTGGTCCGGGCGCTCGAAACGGTCTTTCAAAGCAACAGTCTCAGCAGGGTCGAAGTGGGCGTGGGGTACATAAGTCGCACCCCTCAAAAATATGGCGCCGTGTGGATTCGTTGACAATCACGATTTGCATCGTGAATCGACTGTTGCGATCGTTTTGAGACCACAGGGAGTATTTGAAGTCGATTCACGGTGGAAATCGTGATCGCGAACGAATTTTCGCGGCTGGCAAGAGAAGGTGCGACTTCTGTACGCAACGCCCACTTCGACCCTGTCGAGACTGTTGCTTTAAGTTTCCATGACGGTGTTTAGACGAAGGTGGGATGCCCCACTCTGCGCATGACCTGGGAATAAGCTGTCGGATGGGAGATCTATCATCCGGGGCTAAATTGGAAGGAGAAAACTTTGCAGTATACCTTTCGTATCCATGGATTCTCCAGCTACGTAAATCCATGTCTGTTGTAAAGAATGACAATACGAGTCTTTTGACGCAGAGATGTCGACTGTTTGCTCCAAAAGTTCTCAGAAACAAACGATCGACTTAGTGAGCTCCGAAGAGCATCGATTGATTGGTGGAGCTAAGCAACACAAAAATCCTGCTCAGGGTTTATGTATCTTACAATTAGATCCCTACTAAGGAAGTGGTTGCGCTGGCTTACGGGTGGATAAGGGTTCCACACGTCATTGACGGAAGGGATAAGGCTAAGTGCTAAGATAGGAGTGTCCCCTTGGACGAAACGATAGGGTAAAATAAGGAAATAAGGCTGAATAATATGATCTTCAGTCCCATAATGAAAATCGGACGATAATGGCCGTATCATATCAAGTATGCTACCGTTGTCACCTTTCTATGACCGAATCGGTGGGCGGGGAAGAGTTGAGGAGGTTGGAGAGCTTTTTCCGGCTCTTGTTACGCCGCTGATAAGCCGCCACTGCTCCAGGAAGCAACCTTTTGTCTCACTGTGTACGTCTCGTACCCAGTGGGGTGATAGGTTGCTACTGCTCATCTCTCCCTTTCGTTTTCATGGGATTTACCACAATCACTTCCTTTGATTCCTAGCGCCAAACATAGCTGGAGAATCGTGCAGAAATGAATAGCATACACGCAAGCTTGTCCAACGTGCTGTCAAGGGACTGTTTAGTGTTGCCACAAGCGTGAGCGAGAGAGGAGCTGGTGTTCCTCCATCCTTTGATGACCAAGGATCAGAAGCACATTAGTCAAGGGATCGGAAATCATGTAGTAACCAGACACACGTGCAATGACCTCTGGAACAGCTGGGTTACCAACTGTATGCTCTCGAGGTTAAGACTTCGAAGGTAACAGTTTGTACATAGCCGTCAGAGAACCCTAGAGCGTCAATAGCTTACTCCTATTTCAGCCCTCGGAGGCCGTGGTCGGGGAATAATTATCGTTCGCTCTTTCGGAAAATATGTATTAGGTTGTCCCAAGGATTCGTGCCACTTTCAAGCGGTGTGAATACGTTGGCGGAAGGGCAGAGGGGATTCGAAGACGTCGTTTATGAAACAGCATTGGGAGGCTACCCGACTACACTCCCGAACGCGCTGGAGCTGGAGAGATTGTGACGGACTGTGATGGTAGGTCACTTGATGTGAGTAAAAGCTGGAGCATGCGAAGTCACAGTGGTCACAAGACTACGCAGGAGAGAGTGCAGGCAAGGGCAGCACATTGACGCTTCTCGAAGGATCGAGTTCAGAAATCCTTCGGACCTTCTTTATGGAGTGGCTGGACTGCCTTTCAGTACTACATATTCCACCAATGACGTTCCGAAAGCTTCCGCCCTCCAACCATCGTGCGTATTGCCTTAACGACGTTCTAGTCTGGCAAATTTGGTGTTGCGTGCTCCTCGCTGTTTTCGTCTTTTTTTCTCATTCTCTTTCCTTTAACTCATAATCTATAATTATACAATAATTCTTTGAATGATAAAATGTATCGTATGTGTTTTCCGGATCCGAAAACTTACTCGGTCACGCGATGGGATTAACGCAAACCTCACAAATTGAGTGTTAGAAAACCTCCAGACCTCTCCTGGACCGATCTGTGAGCTTGCAGATTGTGCCATTTTCTAAGTGCAAAGCAGTGCTTATATCGCACGCAAGCTCCACCCCGTTCAACGCACTGCTTGAAGTCGACGACGTACCGGTGCTAGATCTTTGTCATCTCTATGCTTTCTCTTTTTCTCCTCATCAGAGTATGTGGCCCGTCTTCTATGTCGTCGGTTGGCGCAACGGTGACTCGAGACCACCTATAGAGAACGTCTTTTCTGGGGTCTGTCTGCGTTTTCTTCATAGTCGGGTTACACAAGATCTTCACTCTCAGTTTTGAACCCCAGTGGTCTATAATGCTATTGTGGAACAATATGTCCTCGAGACAAGTATTCTATGATAAAGTTTTCGAGGCAATTCTCTCACCTTCTCGGACAGCTTTGTCACGTAGAAGAGAAGTGATTTGTTTTTCGCCCCACTCGAGCACCTGCCGAACATCAACAGGAGGTGCCGACATTGGCTGGATGAATCAAGAGGATAGGTTCGATAGCTGTCGTTGATCTATTGCTCTCGCCACTTTTGTACTTCGATTTCAGTGCACACCCCAACTAGGGATGCGAAGCGCTTCTTGGTCCTCGAAATGTCGCGCATACTTCAGTCATTTCATCCTAAATATTTCCATGTAGAGTAAACGGTTGATGTTAATCATAGTATTAGAGATGCACTACGCATTCAGCTTAATGCTAGGATCACAGGGCTGTTGGAAGGGTTTTCATTCTGAAGGTAGCCTTGCAAAACCAAGATGTCTCGTCAGTATTTCTCGTCGGAATAAGTCTAGAGATAAATAACCAACATTTTATGGATGGATGGTTTGTCATTGAGGGTATTCATGCAGCTGAGAGCACAATGAAAACTTTGTGACCTAATGACCAGTGAAAGTCTACCAATCTCTCGGATCCATGAAGTAGCGCATTAGCGTATCAGCACGTGCCATATTCTGCGCTCATGGGCACGCTTATGATTGTGCCCTGCTGTTCGGCTCCTTTTTATCAGATTTAATCTCTATTCTTTTATGCTCAATAGCAAGGTACTATTGGCTTATGCTAAATAGGAAGATACTAGTAGCTTTCATAATAGGTTAGAAAAGAATAGTGCAAAACGGGAAGTGCGCCAGCAAACTTTGCTGGTCAACATTCTACAATACTCCACCTATAGGATGGGACCAGTACACATTTTTGCTTCTTCACAACAGGTGGGCCACCGAGGATCCACCACGTGCTTCTCTTGGGGAGACTTGAAAGTTGAAATATTTCTATTTACCGTATATAATCAAGTAACGGCAAGGATGAGAAATCTCTTGCGAAACGTCGTTGACCTCATAAAGCTACCCGTGATGTTACATCAACCAAACAGCCCTTCAAACTCTCACTCCCCCGACTTTTTGGTCCCAAAGGGTAAAATTTATCCTAAATCTATTAAGGATTTCCCTACAAGAACTCGAGAATTTTGCTCGTGCCCCTTCATAGTATTAAATATCTACAGAGGATAAGGAACATTCACAAATCGATAAGCGCCTTCATACTCTCGTCATTTGATCTTTTGAACTTACCCTTATCCATTTCCCCTTTTCCATTTCCCACAAGATCGACGGATTAGCCGGAAAGGTGAGATCTTATCGTGATATGCTTTCTAGTGGAGCTGCAGCATAAAACGGATATCTATTTAATCTTGAGAGATAGAAGTAGATCGTACAGATGAAGTCTGGCCTTTAGTTTTTGTCGTTTTCCTTCGGCTCAGCTTTGGAGTTGTTTGATGTGCGCTCTCGGACGATCGAATGAACGGTCGCTATCGTTATGTTGACATGAAAGTTGAGTGGTTAGCCGATGCGCTCCGAGATTTCAACGTCACAAAGAAAAGAGTATGAGAAGAAAGCTGAAGTTAACCGCAGACCTTCTTGAATTCTCGTAATTCACTTCAAAATCTTTGGCACTAAACTTCTTGACCGGATTTTTGTGTGCCAGTGATGTTGGAAGTAGAAAGTTCATAGAGGCCTTCCATAAGGGCAGCAAAAGAAAGAAGATTAGCTCCAGGAAAGATATTCAGACTGCAGCTTTCATTGGAACATGG
Organism: Teladorsagia circumcincta; assembly: GCA_002352805.1. Lineage (NCBI taxonomy): Eukaryota > Metazoa > Nematoda > Chromadorea > Rhabditida > Trichostrongylidae > Teladorsagia > Teladorsagia circumcincta. Next base: position 274,482 of record KZ345080.1, on the reverse strand, counting down.
TGGCCTATCTGCTATACTTACATCTCAAATCGAAACTTATCTAGGCCAACCGAACTTCTATTCCTTCTATCTTTGCCATCATTGGGTCAGTTGGAAAAAAACTGTAGTGTTGCTGAAGTGCATATCAGGTGATCCTCACAACTCATAGCGTAGATTCAATCACATTTGAATATCTCAGAAGTTCTGAATAGAATCGGAGTACGTGGCGCATTCTAAGAAGGAACCCGTCACTGCAGAAAGATTCACCTTCTCGAAGTTTCTGTTTGACTTGTTGATTTCACCGCCCAATTTGACTTCAGCGACCGTGCTTTTACATGTTCGCAATCTTTGTCGATACTTCTCTATCAAGCAAAAAATCTTGTTAGTAAAATTCGTATTGAAATTCATACATGAATAAGGCTTAGCGCTTCCCTACGGTGAAAAGGCATTGTCAGAGTTCTTTTCCTGAAACCTGATAGATAGCAATTTTTCCGACTCAAAATTTTGCCAATTTTAATCAATTTGTAATGGATTGGAAGCCATGCAACAGATTCTCTAACCTTTCCTAGGTATGGGCATAAAGTCTTCTCAACCTTTTGATGGCACCGATTACGATAGCTTTTGGAAGGGGTCGAAGGAAACGTAGTGGTGGTCAATGGCAGGCCAATCTCGAAAGAAGTGTAGAAATCCGTCATGCAAAACGGGACCCCTTTGCTTGGGCGTTGATTTTTGCTCGAGGACGAACTGCGTTCAACTATAAGACGGTAGACGATGGAAGAGTTTACTGCAGCGCGTTAACCGGCGGCATCCATGCTCAAGTGCAGTTGCTTTAGTTGTGTTGCTGCTGGCAACACAGCTCGCCACTGAACTATTGGTTGGGACGCTTTTAAGACGGGGCCCCTTTCAAGTATTGCTCAGCCACCAGCGCACGTTTCTTCGTGAAAGCGCTACATTTCGCTTCGGTTGTCCGACAGGAGGCTAGTCGCGCGGCGAAAAAGCAGAGACGCAGACGGGTCAGCGGACGAGTCGCAGCGCGTGCTGTGTGATATGGGACTTATTATAAGTATACTATGTTTTACTTGCCACGAAATCACTGCAGTGAGCGCTGCGACTCCTCCGCTGGCCTGTGTAGGTCTCTGCCTTCTCACCGAGCGGCGGGTCCCCTGTCAAGGACCCTTCGCCTCTTTGACAGCCAAGCTACCGCTTCGTGTGTCGCTCCCTTTTCATCGTAATCGCTTCCTTTTATCCCGTCTACACCTCTGGTTTCACTTGATTGTTACTAGGCTTAATAAGTAATCCTAAAAACACTAGCATGCAGAGCTCAGCGGACTCCCGAGTTGCTGTAGGTGATCAAATACTCGTGAGAAAATAACTGCCAGCATTCAAGTTTACCGAGAAAATTGAAGAGATGTTTTGCGTTTCTACAATTCTGAATGAATGTCGAATGTTCACATTTCGGTCCATAATATATGAAATATGAGACGATCAATTAAGTGTTTGGCTAAAAGAGCTGTGACTAGCTGCTAGAAAGTCGGAGCAGCTGCGAATTCCGTGCAACATTCGACTGCCTGTAAAAAGTCAGCCGACTGCAAAGCCGCTGACCATTGGTCACCTTGTGGCATAGGGGTACGGTAATGCGCCGATTGTACGAAATCGCTTTGTAAGAACTAAATGCGGGTAGAAGAAATCTCCAAGAGAATGCAATAAATCAGTATAAGTAGAAAAGAGTGTTTTACAGTGCTTTACGAATGGACAATCTGCTAATCTAATCTTGAACAATTTTTAGATAGCGATTGAATCATGATGCAGACAAATATCTTCTCCTGAGATGTACTATCAGCTCATTCCGAGCTCCTTAAAGGCATGCCCATGATCAAAACAGTGTAGTTCTTAGATATCAACATGAGTGTTGGTGTGAATTAGGAAAAGGGAAAAGAATTTGCCTGAATTGTTCATCCTGAAGGCTTGCTCACCCTTGCTTTGCATTTGTGCTATATCAGTGGAAGACTGAGCGCGGGGAGGAAACATCAGGCGAGAGAGCGCTCCAGATAACAGGGCACTAGAGGAGAGTAGACCGGCAAAATTGAAGCAGTTGAAGCTGTCTTTGATAGGCTCTAGATGTCGCGCAACTTTCTTGCACGGAGTGGCGTATCGCTTATTCTACGGACCGAACACAATCGTTCACCCTACCTCTGCCTGGCTTGTGATTTCGAGGTGTGGACCGAGGGCCTTTTTCGAAACCTTCCACGATTTTTAATCGAAGCCACTTGCGTGGCGCATCTCGAAGGAAGTGCTCAGCAATTGACTTTTTTGGTTTCCCACTGTGACTAAATATGGGTTTTCCCAAGGAACTATTGAAGAGCTCAACAACAAGCAGCGTTGCGAGTAATGTCTCCTGTCGGTTCCATCGTTGGAGGAGCAGCCTTGAATGGGGCACCAAAGGGTGCGCAAAAAAATTCTGCACAAAAAGTCGCTAAAATTAAATTTTTTCATGGCAAGATTATACATTTTAGGACTCAGTCCGGAAACTTTTGCAAATGCTCAATTTATGAAAAGCAGAATCGGACAGTTTGCGTGCACTAATTTGTGAGTTGAATTGAGCCAGTCTTGCGGTGATATAAATTTCGAGCTGTGTTTATCACGCCACCACGTGCCCCTCACCCCGTGGCTTGTGCTGCATTCGCCCTCCAGTGGTGATGTGAAGGAAATTTGTTTGCGGCTCAAGTGAAAGGAACAGATGGAGGCCCGGAGGGCAGTGGCTAATCGACTAGCAGTTCAAATGATGGGGGTCATCATCAAGGTCTGGGGTCGGAAAGTATGCTTCCCCGACCAGGAGAGGTATCCCATGCTGGTATGGTGTACACTCCCTGAGAGCTCTCAAAGAAAAGCCGTGGCCACGGTTCTCGGGTATCTTCCCGATTGACATGCAATTGGGGAGATACCCGTCCCTCTTTGGGGGTAGCCACCCTACTAGAATCTGGTCTCTCTCCTGCTCTAGGGAGCATACTTACGGCCCTTGGAGACTAGTGTAAAACTTCGCTGAAAAGAGAACGGGACCGACAGTGGTAACGGCCCCTTCTTCGGAACTTTCAGATCACAGTCTTCCCATGAAATGAAGTGGAGACTTTCCTATCGGCTGCTATGGGGCACTAGCATAGGCGAGCTGCTCGGCCGTGTTATTCTTCTTGGACTTTTTTCACACCGTTTCTTTGCAGCCAAGCTATCGCCATTGCTGTGAACAGCTTTTCAATCGAGCTCGATGTAGTCATGTGGCAGGGATACGTCGAGAGTTAGACTCTGAAAAACGACAACAAATAATTGGCGAAAGGGCGTTGCAGCGGCGACATAACGATGGACTCAGCAGTTGTACTGAAGCTCCATGCACTTACTCGCTGATCGCCTGATCCTGAAACTATATCTCGCACTCTTAGTCACATAACAATAAAACGTTTTCGCTTTCTGTACCACACAGCTGCTTTTTACAGCAGAACAATTTCCCGTCCTTTATAGCGTTCTCATTTTTAAATTATTTTTTTATATCTCATTGCCGCTAGGGCCCTGTCCTTGGCCCACAACTCTGGGATCTTAACGCAGGTGAGTATTAATTACAAGTAGGATAATAGGATGTAGAAGATCAGTAGATTAGGATAGTAGTCGATGAGGAGATTACGCTGAAATGTTAGATACGTACTGATCGGTTAGGCCAAAAACGCTAATCTAATATTACCCCAAACTATGCTAGCCTCTCTTTCTAGCTGAGACATAGATTCTTTTCATCCTGATATCCTACGATCCTAGCCTCCGAAGTCGTGAATTATAGCGGTCTCAGTAACTGGAAGCGCAACCCTGTAGATCCCATCAGTTCAATAGTAACTCATGGTTAGTTTTTGTTTCAAGGGTTTGTTTTACATCTCCGGAAAAGCATCCCTCAAGGATATGTTTATTGAGCCAGCAGTCTTCAAGAAGGATTTTTTTGCTGTCTCCTTTGTGTTAGTCCAGCGCAATTGCAAATGATTGCCTAGTTTTGGCACAGGCGGACCTCCTAAGGGTGCGGACTAACGCGCAATCGGCAGCGGAGGATTTGAACTCAGCTGTCTAGCATGGCTCACTCTTGGCGCACTTGAAGATCCACGTCGACGTAGCATTAATGCCGAGATCGAGAGGAAAGAAATGGGTTTCCTTTCTCGTGATCTGGGCAGCTTCTCATGGTTTTTCCTTCTTTCTGGTACCACTCACCTTCCCTACCTTAATCAGAAATGGTCAATTCTGCCTTCAAAGTACACTTCGCAATAGCTCAAATATACGTTCGAACATGAAAGTAGCGATGTAAAGTAGATCACCAGTTATGACAGAAGGAAAGTCACAATTTGGTCTCGTTTTCCAGCATAGGGCTCTGCTGCTCTACGTTCCAATGAAAGTGTTGCCGAAGCATGGCGTTGTTTGTCTGGGCGTAACTGTGATTGAAGAGCGGTTCGTGTTTGTGATAGCTATCCACAGCTCACGCACGCCTGGCTTCGCTAGCCGCACCAGCGGTTTTTGTTCGAGCCAAAAAATTCGTTGGTAGTTATATTTGAACTTACAACTTGTACTGCCTCAACATTATCGTTTTGCTGGTTTTGTGGCACTTGTTATAGCGATGAAAAAACGACAAACTCCTCTTAGCAACCCTAAACAGGGTCTTAGCGTCTGGAGTAGGAATTATAGGGTTGGACTCCACCACTGTTTTACAGAACGCGCCTCACACTCGTCTCTCTTTCGGAATCGTGTAACGATTCCAATGTAATCTGTGGGTTTGGGAGGGGACGGTTGACGTCCAAGTCAGCCCTTCAACCTCCCGTACGAGGGCAACATCAGCGATCTCCGAAGGGTGAAACTGTTATGGCTGTTCTCTAGACACCAGAGTTTTGCGTCATTATGTTCATCTCACCTGTGCGATTTACGCTATAGCGACATTTGGGAATCGCGCTTTTGCGAGTTCTTCGTTTGATTTTTTTCCCAGTGGCGACGTACCACAGAGGCTACTCACTGGCATATGGCGCCGCCTATTACGCGCGCGACCTGGGGCCGTAAGGTATGCTCTCCCGAATAGGGCAAGGTCCCCATCCTCGCAAGGTATGCTCTCCCCGAAAGCTTTCGTGGACGCCGTAGTCGAGGAGATCCGAATCGGGGCCCCCGCCCCGACCCCGTGAGCATACCCTACGGCTGCTTTCAGGGACGCCATAGTCGGGGAGACCCGAATCGGGACGCCCCAGCCCCGAACAGGAGAGCATACCTTACGGCCCCTGGTGGTCAGGTGTTGTCCAGGACAACACAATCACCCTCCCTTCAAGGCAATGAATGGCTTTTCCAAAAGTTGTGCAGGTAATACCTTCTCAAGTCATTGCTTCAACAGAATCGCGATTTCGAGGCTCAACATGTTTAAAGAAAATCCCGATTTTGAAGCCGAATTAATACTTGAGAAGCCAGAAGCCTCAACCTTCCAACCTTTTTGAATTCTAAGCGCTTTATTTGTACTAGTTCCAAACTGAGCGGAAGCAGGGACATCGATCGATCACGGCTTGCAGAAACCACTCTTTTGTTTTTGTTTTGTTGGACGGAAGGATCGACATGGTGGCTTCCTGGGTTAGTTCTAACTACAATTTTGACCCATCACCTGAATGTTCAATTAACCTGCTTTGGCATGGACCATCCGGGGTACTTCGTTACAGAATGGTAATGGTGTTGAAATAAGGCTCAGATCCTTTTAGCTTTTCAGCGAAATACAGCGCTAACGTAAGAGGGTCACTCCTCCGATAAGGACTGAATTTAGAGAAATTTTCTCTTAGGCCGCATAAGAATCGAACCCATCAATCGCGCAAAATCCCGGTGCCGTCTTCAACCACCAGGCCATGATGAAATGCTGCAATTTCATGACATGCAATTTCATCGGTGCTTTGCGAGTTTTGCCGTTCTGTCCGGCATGATCCATTATTTTTGTGGGCGTTGTCTGAGAACTTTACTGCATTTCTTTTCTGAATCAAGCGATATGTGTCAGTTCCCTGCCTGCTGCTTTCGCATTGCCGACAAACACTCAACTTTCTAACGACCATCGCCTCAGCCTAACCCTGCTATCGCCTATCGGATATCATTTTTATTCTCACTAATGCACAAACAACGGCCGACATCGTCAAACGTCAGTTTGTTTTCTTTTATTTTGTCGAGTTTTACCAGAAAGTTATATTGAGCTTTTTTCTCAATACCGAATAAAATGTGTCATAAATTTCACTCGCTAATTAATGAGGATGTCCTTGTTTGTATTTCTATACATATGAAGCATCGGGAGGAAGTAGTGTAAAGGAGAGCGGCGCTATTTACCAGGTGCATGGTGCGTGGATCAATTTCTAGGCCATGTGCCGTCCAGGCTACATAGCCTTCTA
>KZ345080.1:239092-267219 GCA_002352805.1 Teladorsagia circumcincta | reverse complement strand
CTGTTTTGCAGCGTGTTGACGCAAACAATTTGAAGAAACGCGCCGCCTGCCGCTGAAGGTTTTTGCACTCGACAGTATCGAACAGCTGTAAGTGATTGCAGAAAGCACTGGAGAATTGATCGGGTGTTCTAGAAATTTCCCTCGAAGCCTTACTTTCTGTTAATGGCCTTCGATCGCAGCCTTGTAAGAAGAGAGTTTGGTAGAATTTGGCCAAAAACGACTTCTACTTCAGCCAAGTTTGGCTGGAAGACAGATGTGAAAAGTTCCGCTGTAGCCACCAGGATTACGGTACTTTAGGCTCACGTTTCGGCTTCTTCGCCTTCGTCACAGCTTGAAAAAATGAAACGCAATGATACCGGTCTTTCTATGAGCCAAACATTGTGCTCCTTTGTGCTATCTTCGATGTAAGTGGAAGGCACAAAATCATTTCTCGTCATTTTTCTGATCATTGTAACCTTAGTTGTGCTACCATCCCCTGAAGCGCGCAATAAAGGCTCCAGGACCTTGCAAAGGCCACTTTATCGCTTCCATTTTTTTCTCGTCCGCAGCATTCTACTATCTGCTGTCTCTCATCTGCCATGCTCTCTCACCCATCTTCTCTCCTCCGTGTTCTGTCTATCATTGCCTCAGTGCTTGAGTGAACTTGTAACTTTATCTTCCGAGACGGAATTTCCTTGCTTCATCTCTGCCGGGCCAGCTAAGGCCGATGTTAGACTTTGCGATTTGAGCGATTCGCTATTGTCTGCGGTCGCGTCGCGGCCAGTGGATCACTTTATTGGCTGGTACCGCAACGCGACCGCGCACGCTAGCGAATGTTCGATTCGCAAAGTCTGAGATCGTCCTAACAGTACCGCTTCCATTTCATGTGCAATTCATGTGCAAAAACCACTCGAGATTGATCCCGGGCAGGCACTCGATGAATGGTTTGCATTACTTAGCGGGCTGTACAACACCTCTCTGCTCGAACTCTTCCTCCCCTCCCAGCGAAGTCAGGCAATTCGTGCGCTGGAGCTTAGAGCTGACGCATACTGCTCTGACGACCTATTAAAAGCAGACGTTTCATTTTTCTGCAACTACGTAATGACTCTGCTGCAGTTCTCTCGGCGCTTCGAGGAAGTCGTTATGAGTCATACGATCGTATGGGTGCCACGCAGTCAAGCAAGCTCAGTTATGTATCGCTCGCTAAGAACGACTGCTTTGCGCGGCGCGACGTGTCCCCTAAGAGGCCTGTCGCGCGGCGAAGGAAAAGACGCACAGCGACAAAGGACGAGTTGAAGCGCCTACTGTGGCGTTTAGTCATCAGGTTAAATAGAGTGTACCATACTACGTCTCACATCACACAGCGTGACTCGTCCCTTGCCGCATCTGCGTCTCTTCCTTCGCCCCGCCGTGGGCCTTGGGGGACACCTTGAAATAATGGTGGTCGAACAGTCGTATCTAAGTGGTGAGAGAGCTTTTTGATTTGTTTTCAATATGGGGAGGGTGATGTCAAGCCTACTGTTTAGTCTTGTGGTTGTAAGTACCGCTCACATTTCATCGAGGTCCTCGAAGGTCAAGGGCATCACTGAAGAGATCGTGAAAGGTTGCTGCAGAGAAGTTTCCGGAACATCGCAAAAGTTATCACATCCGTCGCGTCGAGTTGGTGTTGATTGGGGCATCGTTCATAAAGAAGTGAAGGAGACGCAGCCAAAACAATGCAGCACGTCCCTGTAGGAGAGTGAATTACAGGGAGAAAGTATGCGTCAGTCGAAGCAATTGCCGCGTGGGTGTGCCGCGAGCCGCACCCCGTGAATGCGCGCGTCGCCGCTCCGTGACCTAGCATAAAAACCACAATTTCGAGTATCAAGTTGATTCTTAGTCCATCAAATTACTAATATCCTGATCAGAAATCACTGCCGACATGTGCTTTACTCGCACAACAGCAGTTGCAACAGAAAAATAGATTCGCCTACGCCGTGCAAGTGCATCAAGTGACAAATAGCTGGGGAAGAGACGGAACACGACTTGCATTTTCTTTTGAAGCATTTTTTGTTACAAAAATAACAAGTGCCCCTTCGAATGAACAAGTGGATGGACGCCTCTACTCATTGCTCTAAAACTGTTACAGGTTTTCTATAGGGTCTGAGGGGTACAAAATGTATTTCTAAAGTCCATAGTCCAAAGTGTGTATTCGATTCATCACGAATTTCGGTACAGCTCCTTTTCCTCAAATATCGCCTCGTTGTTAGCTATAAAGTCGCTTCAAAAACTGCTGTGTGAACTGCAATCCCATGGTACTTACTTTGACGATGTCACTCAAACCCATCAGAACAACTCTGCTGTGTACAGCCTTTGAGCTTTTGTTGAGCGTTTTGTTTCCGTTCTGTTTTGTTTTGTTCCGAGGTCCATAAGGAGTTTTATATGGTACAATGCTCAAATGCCTTGTGTACAGAGTGGTGCATGGTGCAACTACATGTTTTCGATTTTTTCTTGATTTTCATTGTAGAAATTCTCGTTCCATTCCTCATGACATGTTGCTTGAGCATGCTGCATTAACACGCATCGGGTACGAATTGTTTCGGCTTTCTGCTTCGTGAAGTGCCACAATCCAACTCCAGCTGGACGCCATGCTGACGCGCTTTCATCGATTTCTCGAAATTTTAAACATTGTTCAATAACAACATTGTTCAACATTGTTCGGAAGCATTGTGAAGTCTCCACTTCGGGGAAGGCTACCCGCTAAATTATCAAAGGCTTCATTTCAGTACAGACCGAGAACCAGCGCCGAGCTGATCCCCGACTTTTTCAATCACAACAAATGGCCCTCCAGTTAAAGAGAAATGTCTGCCCTAACTGAAGCCCTAATTTGAACGTTCTTAAATCGGTGCCTTCGAAATCTTCACGGGAAATTTTTCAGAAATACCTGCGTACCACAAGCTCTGGGTTTATCAAACATCTAAAGAATATAGGATACAGGCTAGAGGTATAATAATAGAGGCTATGGTATGAAAGGTGTTGGCGTATTTCGGATTACAATCTCCTTTACAAATAATAGTTACAATTAGAACTGATTACTGCAAGTTATTTTTGGAACGCAAACAAAGTATAGGTGAACAAGTAGTTCTGCTCCAACATGTATGTATGTAGGCTGCTACAGTATCCACCACCACCACGGTATGGTAGTCTCTCTCGGAGTCGTGAAACAGTAGCTACAGTTTCAAGATTTCATTCAAGTGATGCTTCTTGGTGTATCCAAGGTGATCATACGAGAGAGCAGAGTACAGTACACATAAACTGAGTGAGGATTAGAAGGATTATAGTTAAGCAAGCACCGATGACTTCCACATCTTATTGTGAGCCCAGCATATCGTAAAGATTCATGTTCCACTTTGTCTATTTCGTGATCGTCCGTTATGCTCTCTTGTCTGGTTTTTCTCTCACCATCAATTTAGTCAACAGAACGAGTGGAGCTCTGAGTATTCCTAACAATAAGTTGAGAAATTCGCCAAGTTGAGAAATTCGTTCTATGCGTAATTCGAAGTTCTGACAGTATTGAGCTATAAACAGGCGCGAAGGCAAGAGACGATACTCTCATTTGCACGGCTTAGTGGTCGATTTTGACCCCACATAGACTAGGAACTGCTAAAAATCCCATTACTGTTTGAGAGTACAACACTTTCGACGACAGCTATTTAATGAATACTAGTTATAAGGGGTGCCGTATGTACGATCATCCCACTGATTGATCTCAAACACTACTCTATTGCATGCATTCATCCTCCTTGCTGAGACTGTTCTTCTTCCGATTTCGGCTCCAAACCTCTGAACATTTACTGTGTTCTGGGTTTTCTACCCTCTAGGGTTCAAACTGCTGGGTCCCGATTTTCTACGAGAAAAACTCAAGTACCACCTCCTGATAACATCCATTAGGGATCCAAAATTTAAAATGTTGTGATCGAACTTTGAACTCATAGGATGACGGCGGCGTTTGCAACGACCATTCCATGTGCTTCAAGGCAAATGCTTTCGCAATATTTATTTATTTCTGGGCGTGACTCTGTTTTAAAATGCTGATGGACTAGTTCAGCTCCTTATTGCTGACTGAATCAGCCATATAGTGTCAGAAATTTATTACTTCATGGACATGTAGAAGATTTAGCGCAATTATTCATCGCGTTTGTAAAATCAGCATCAATCTTCAATTGCTGTTCATATATTTCGAAACCCACTCCAAGCCATTACTCTCGCTGGAACTTCGGGTATTCCTGCCTCAATCCCAATTTTTCGCCCTTTTCGCAGGCACTTTATCACTGGATACCTGTGGTTTTGTGCTCGGGCAGGGAGTCAGACAACCCGCGGGGACAACTCCAGTTGTGTGCACAATTTCCTAGCCATATCAAGCCCTGACGTCGTACATGAGTATTAGGTGATATACGGTGCCAAAAGTTTCTGATTAAGTCGAGTTGATTTTAGTCCGGGAAAAAATCTTATCCCTCGCTGATCCTTCCTTCCTGAAGGTTCAATGATTCCACCTTTCAAAACGTTTATGTGCTATTCCTATTCTCACCTCGGTAATCTTGTAAGGAGAGCGCTTCAGTATGGTGTTATATTTTTCAGGCAATGTCGTTTGACTTGGAGAGCTGCGAGCACTCCTCGTCATCTTGCTCGATTGACGACAAATTGCCATCAACCAACAATCTGATACGAGGCAAAGAAGGGCAGTATGCAGTTGGTCGAAAACTGGCTCAAGGTCGCTATGGTGCTGTCTATGAGGTTCGATTTGCTTCAAAATGAATTATTTTTGGATTAAGTCTGTCGCAAAAGTCCCCGGGCTGATTCCTAAAACTTAAAATTTATAACCTTCCCAAGAATTTTTTCTTTTCACTTCATTTTGTGCAGAGTTCTTGTTCATTTTTGGTGTACCACTAGAGCTTGCTACTTGCCCTGGAGAAGCGATTGGCGCAAACGAAGGCTCGCTAGCATCGAAGCATTTTGCACTCCTTTGACCTATTTTTTTTTTAGTCAAAGAGTGATTAGTTTTGAAACCGAAGCATCGATTTGTTGCCGGAGAAATGGCAAACGCTATGGATTCTGATGACGCGTAATGCGTCTAATGCATTTCGATATTTTTGCTTGATCAAGACTGATTTCGCATTGATCGTGACTCAATCCGGAAACTTTGCAATAGCGCCTCATAATACTTTGGAGAAGTGATGTTGTAGCAAGAGGCCCCATTTACCATGTGCACAGCTTCGTGCCAGATCCTGGATCGAATCTCCTTGTTCGGTACTCGTGCGTGGGCCAACGGAAAAGGTCGTATATGGGCATTATGCTATCCTTCGGGGGAACACGTCTCTCCCTCCATGCTATACAAGGTTAGGAGAAACAGGTTGTGTCATAAGACCGGCCGTACTCCTGCGTTTCTTTTTCTGAAGTAGTTAGAGCAACGCGTGCTCCTACAGCAGAGAGCTGATATCTGCGTAGCGCCGACCGGAGTTTACGGATACTTGAAGCGATTATCTTCTACGAATGGCGTCGCGGCACAGCAGCGACCGAAAGCGTCCACAATATCAACAGCGCATTGGGAGAGGACACCACTTCCACCAGCAGTCTTAATCGCTGATCTGCTCGCTTCAAAGGAGGAGACATTTCTTTTGAGGACATGCCAAGGTGAGGAGGCCCTCAAGCAGTGGAAGACTCCACCATTCTGGAAGCAGTCAAGGAGGATCCGGAAGTTAGCACCCGCAGCCTTGCGACAAGGCTCGGGTGTACCCATCCAACAGCCCCCTGTCGCCTTCACGCCCTCGGCTACAGGAAGGTGCTCACTCTGTCGTGACCGCCGTCACGATATGCGACGTGGTGAAGGCGGGGTGAGAGGAAAGCGCGAGATAAAAGGACGATGAGTTGTATAATAGGGCTTCTTGGGCTTCTTCCGCTATTTCTGTCTCTTTTTCCCTTTATTCTCTCTCCGCTCGAGTATAGGATCGGTTATGTCGTAGGTCATGAGTATGACTCTCTTCGTATGTCTAATAGATTATATGACCAAATAAACTTGTATGCTGATAGCTCTGTCTGATGACGGCTTGAACCACCGTGTACACGTTACACCTAAGTACAAACATACTCGATGGATGCCTCACGTCTTGACGGATAGCATGCGGTTCACTCGGGTATCCATCTGCCAGTCTCTCCTTCTTTGCCCGCACCGGAAAGAGTTTCTGGAAGACTTGATCACGGTAGATGAGAGCTGGGTCCTTTACGTTTCTAATAAGCACCGTGCAGTGTGGCTCCCTCGAGGAGAAGACACACCGACGCAAGCGAAATCGGACCTTAACCTCAGGAAGTGCCTTCTTTGCTGCTTTCGGGATTCGCGAGAAACATTGTATTTTGAGCTGTTCCTGCAGGGACACACCGTCACCGACAGCATTTACGCTAGTCGGCTCCAGAAACTTGCGAACGCTGTTCGAGAAAAACGAAAGAGAAGAGCTTCTGTGCACCTACTCCACGACAACGCCAGACCCCACATAGCTAAAGAAACCCGTGCAAAATTGGAAGAGCTGGACTGGGACAAGACTCCCCACCCACCATATTTCCCTGACATTGCCTCCTCTGACTATCACTGATTTCGCCCCCTTAAGGCATTCCTGGCGAAGAAAAGATTCTTCAAAGTTGAAGACATTGAAACAGTGGTCAGTGATTTCTTTGACTCTCAGTCTCCTCAGTTCTGGGAGAAGGGGATCGCTGACCTGCCCATTAGGCGGGACTTGTTTGTGAATAACAATGGTGAATATATTATCAAGTAACTTCCATTGCATGCTGAAGAAAAAAGTGAAGCAATAAAAGTTGTCAAACGGCTCAGAACTTTCTTACCATCCTAATACTACAGTACTCATGAGCCACTGCTTGGGCAACAGAGCGCACGCGGGAGCATCAGATGGAGCGTTCGAAGGACCGAGCTCAAATTCCGTAAACTTACCAACCGGTTAGTGGGGGTCCCATAGCAAAAACCTGCCTCGTCCTCCCCTAGGTTGAGGAGAAATAGCATGGCGAAAAGTGGCACGTCACCCAGGAGATGAATAGCACACGGCCCATGAAATCGCAACTGTAGTTTGTAGTAACGCTTAAATCGGGCTCACTCGTTCATACTACCGTTTTGAATGAAAGCGGAGCATGTGGCTCGCCTCAACAAAAAAAAAACTGCGGAATCGATACCCACTTCACCCAAACTAGTAGCCTCTTCTAACCTCTTCTAGCCGGAGTGATGTATGACATCTATGCAAGGGCGCTGCGCATTCAAGTGTTTGGGAACGTTACGGCTCTCGCAGACTCCTACTCCTAACAGTTGACCTAAAGGGGTTCAGTTGTAACGTCACGAAAAAAATTGCTGACAAGTGGACGTGGATCTTATTGTCATCATCAACAACCTGCTTGTCAGCTGCTGGGTGCGATAACAATTTGAAAAGTTTCTTGGTTTCCCAAGGACGGACGGTCGCGCCGGAAGCTGACGCGAATCCACTGGGGAAATGGCGCTAGGGGCCTGGGCCTCCATAGTGCTCTGCGTCCCAAGCACTAGAAATTTCTTCGAAGGTAGCTATAATAACTGTGGTGACATGCTCATCGTTGTAACGTTTTGATAAGGACCGGTAAAGTGTCATAAGTCCGACACATTTGATCCAATTTTTGCACTTGGTCAGTGGTCTACCACGCTGAAACTCCCTATCTACCCATCCGCATCCGCTCTCCTCTTTGGCCTACGTTTCCTGCCTTGTCCCAGAACTGCTTCTCTTCGCCATTCCAGGCTGATTCAGCCGGTACTCATCGAGAAGTTCATGTCCACGGTCATCGAAGCAATATTCTCAACGCCCTTACCTTATCCTTATCATTACAGCCGCGAAGCCGCGAACCGCAATGGATTTTGCGCCACCTTCCCCCCCCCTGCCCCCCGTCCAACGCCCTTATCACCGAATCAAATTACATCTATTTCCCTTCATCCATACAATTACGCTATGACGGTGCTGCGGCCTGACTTACCTATGCAAGGTGCAAGGAGTGTATGCAAGGAATTTTCAGCGTGTAAAACTATACCATTTGATGTTGAACTTTAACGGATGAAGAAATGTCTGGAGAGGTAGCCAAAAATGCTTTTCCTCGAAGGCTCATATGCGCTTATGGTCAATCCGTAGACAGAATCCCAGCTATGAAATAGCGGGTGGACCCTCAGAAGTAGTGACACATTTGCGACTCGAAAGGGACTAGCAAAAGCAGCAAAAGCAGCAGCAGCTTATCACGTCCGCGGTTCGGATCAGGGTGAGGATTGGTCGAAGGAACAGCAACAGTTCGTCGAGGATTTTCTTTTTCAGTCACGCTCCCCGCGCGGATATTCATTCTCGCCATCCGCGAGCCGTCTCTGCTCTCCGCACCCACATTCACTCTCGCGTGCATACACTTGCATAGCAGAGAGCCATGAAGGGGGAATTACTCGGCCGTGATTCACCTTGATCCAGATACGTTAGCGCCTTCGTCTCGCTTATCCATACGACTCTTGTTCCCAAATTCGCCCTCTCGCCACTGTGCCCCGTGTCTGGAAATCTCAACCCGAAGCACTGCATATAACTTTCTAAAAGGCAGTGAGCTCGGCGCGATTCCGATGATGTCATTGAACATTATTATTGAAGGGCATTAACACAGGGTCCAACCACACTCCGCACGCAGGGCAGTTTAACCCACTAAACTCGTCCAGTATCACCTAAACCGCAGCGCCTCCTCACCGTCGTGATCACTGACTTCGAGCTGATTGAACTCTTGTCCATGATTTCGACTTCCAGCGGGAGCAAAACGTTTCCCAAGGCTTCAGTCACGTGCGATTTTTTGATAAAACTTGACATTTACTGGGAGAAATGATCGACGTCGTCACAGACGTCCTCAGTTTGCGCAGTTGCTGCGGTCATTTCTCACCAGGGTGGGATTTTTCAGGCTTTTTGTTTTGATCGACGATTGTTAGTGGAACTCAAGTCCGTCACTTTACACTGATCGAGCACTAGCTAAGCATGTGGCAACAACTGATAGAAGGGCGTCTGGGAAAATTTGTTATTTGAAATCAAAAATAAGAGGGTTTCTGAAGTGTCGATTTAGAGTCGAAAAAGTATTGGGCCTTATGCCGCTCTCTGTAGCGGCGGCTTGCTCTTGACCAACTATAGTTTTCAAAAGGGTAAAAGCATTAGGTAATTCCTTAGGATGCGCCGTGCATCCCACTTCAATGCTCTACCGTAGTAGGTTTTGAGTGGCTTTTGAAGTTGCAATAAGTTTTCTGAGTAGGAGAATTTATATCGATCAATACAGAAGCATTAATTGATAATCAGCTCAGTTGAGGGATGCGCCACGCATCCCACTTCTAAGTAGATTGCAGTGGCATTCAAGCACGATTTGGCTTAGGGCCATGCGCGAGCGAAACGGCGCCACAGTCGGTACACGACCTTCCTCACGACGACTTTTGAAAGGTGCACAATTTCAGGTTCTGCGCAAATCCGATGGGAAGCCGTTTGCTTGCAAACTCGAAATATGCGGTGCGAATTCACATGGTTTGGATATGGACTACGTGGTAATGAGTCAAGCCGCTAAACGAGGTATTTTCTGGCTCTTAGACTTCATAGAGTTGATAATAATGCTGTAACTGTTCCCAATGTGATATCGTCAGAAAGTGTGATGAGCAGAACTGGATCGGTAGATCTCGGAAGCGGAAGGCGGAACTCTTTTAAACGTGCGTCAATCGATATGCGGGACAATCTGCTTCAGCTTACAAGTTCTGAGTTCTGCCTGTTTTCGAAAATTGCAACACGCAAAATTCTGCTCGACCCTGCTGACCAAGCCTTTCTTCCGAACTGTTGCGATTATCGATTGATAGAAGTTAGAGCTAATTGAATGAAATGGGATGAATCGCCAATAAAAATCTTTTGCAGGATGCAGTCATTTGGTGAAATCGATCGACCGTGGAAAAATCGAGGATCATTTTAAGTTTCTCATTATGCCTTTGGTATGAATAATTTATTAACCAATCATCGAATTAATTATTAATTAATTAGCAAATTTATCTCATACTGTATTTTTAACGGTTTGGCTCGCAAGCGTGCGCGCAGCTGCGTTCCAGTGACATTCAACAGGGCAACTGAAACTCTGGGCCGCGCCCACCCTGTGCACACTCCACCCATAACCGGATTTCATTGCTTCCATTCGCTGGTAACTTATCGTTTATTCCTATTTTTGAGCACTTTTTGAACTGTCTCGTGTGTTAGGGATTTTAGCCCCGCCACCCCGGTGACGTCCCTTCCATCTATAGCACTTGGCCTCACCTTTTTTTGACAATTCGTATTCACAGTTGACGTGGATTCAGGGCTCTCTATGAGCCAAATAAAAAAATTTTGTAAAGTAGTCACTATTTCGGCGCACGTCCTACCTACATATAGCACTTGATCTCGGTTTTCAGGCAGTGCGGGAGCGAGCCAAAATGTTTCCTGGCAAACTCCGCCTGCTTTGTCTCTCGCCTCATTTACCATTAGCCATGACCTTTCGACTTTACTGGCCTATATCCACTTTCCCCCGGTTTCGAATCACTCATGGAACCTACTTGTAACGTTTCGTGGCAAACTCCGCCTACTTTGGTAAAAAAAAATTACTCATGGTTAGCGCGGGGATTTGATAAATTCAGCTTCGTTTACTGAAGCTTACAAGAACTACAGTCTATGTCTTGCTTGTCCCTATACGCTCTGCTCCTCTAGTGTGTGGTCTCGTCTCGACAAACAAACAGTTCCTCGTAAATTCCTTCCTGCGGCCCAAATGGGGAGCGCTACAGTATTTTGAGGGAATTCTTCTCTTATTTTCGTCACTACTGGTTTATTTATCTCTTACGCTTCCACTTTCGTGCAGGGTCAACCGTCACGTTCGCTCTTTTCGAAATTTTGCGATCTACCCTCCCTCCCCGCCCTCTCGAAGGGGTCTTGATGCCACTCCCTCACCATCACCAGCTTTGTGAGGCTTCCCAAATTGAATCGTCCTTTCCCCTTCTTCGACCACCACCCTCTTTATTGTGGGTGTCTCTATAGTATTCGATTCTGAGATCAATGGGCACTGCTCAGCTCGCCCACTTTTTCCTCCAAAACGGCCACGTAAGCGGGAGAGGAGAGTTTTGGTAGCATGTAGACGCAAATCCACCAATTTTGTCTAATTCTCACCATGCGATGTGTTCGTAAAACTTTCAGCAAGTCAAAAATCCGTCCAAACGCAACCCCCTTAACACGTTGACGACATGCTGACGCGCATGCGCGTCAGAATTTTGGCACCGCATTGGACATTCTCACGCGCATGCGCGTCAGCATTTTTGTACGTATTTTTTCCGCGCATAACCGACTTTTTTCAAGATGTCTTGTTTTTATTCTATAGACTACACTTCCTGAAAACTATAAACGGCATGGTCCATTCGGGGGTAGAATATGCTCTAATTGAGGAAAGGTTTTCTTAACCTCTGGAAGTTGAGTGGTGCCATAGTCGACGACGCATCACATGACTTGTCTGGGCCCTCTCAACGAGATGGTGTAATCATGCGCATTCAGCTTTACATGTATATCATTTGAATCGCAGTGCATCTTCTTCCCCACATTCCTGAACTGGTTCTGTTCCTCCTTTAGCATTGATACCACTGTTTCGCTGAGAGGGTGCAGACAAGCAGGGGGTATCTTCGCTGAAGGCTCCTTTCCCCCTGCTACCATTATACACTTTTTTTTTGCTACTTTCCAGCTTTCAGTTCCAAAAAACGCATCTCGTGGGACGAACTGACGCGCTTGCGCGTCAGCCAAATCGCGCCCGCCAAATCGGTAATGTCCCATGCGGCGAAAAAAGCCAAAACCTGCGATGTCATCAACATGTTAAACGACCTCCATCAACCTTCGTTCCCACAGTGAACCTTGCTCACCCATAAAACACGACGTTCCTTTCCGATCCACAAATGCGATCTCGTCGTTTGAATAGTGCGAATGGACGGTTGACCCTACTTTTGTTTTCGAGTGCCTTAACTGCGTCTAAATGATCGCGAAATGGTCTTAAAAAAAAGCGCATATCAAGTTGTAGTTTTTGTAGTTGTATTCTTGGCAATCAGTTCTTGGCAGTCACCAGTTGGTCAGGTTATCTAGGCGAGATTAGGCTCTGGAAGGGCCAGCCAAATCACCTACTCTTGCCTTTTCATGTTTATAGCTCATAGATTTATTATTGCCCACTACAATACACGTAGTATTTTCAGCTAGGCAGCAATCTCAACAAAATTCGACATCAGTTCGTTGATGGTCGTCTATCACTTTCCACTGGCCTTCGTCTTGCTTTTCTCGCTTTATCACCAATACAAGAACTGCACACAATCGGCTTTGTTCACCGGGACATCAAGGTATGTAACTTTTCATATGCTTCCCCTCCATCTTTTACTCATACCCACACCTAAGTGTAAATTATTTCGGAAGCGAATAGCTCATTTTCTGGTAACTAGTAAATACAGAGAACAGGTTAGTATATTGAACGCCCGTTTTATGGCCCCAAGCCAAAGGTTGACCACCCATTATTTCAAAAAAAAAAAACGAGAAGAGCGTTCGGTGCAGACCACGCACCACAAGTGACGACGACCTCCACAAAATGTAAATGTTTTCTGCTAATGGAATGATTACCTTGTTGCAGTTGCATTCTATCAGTTTCACTATCTGCAACTATCATTCATCAAAAAATCAGCTATCATTGTGAACCACTACTAATGATATTCATCACTTGTGGTGTATGGTCTGCACCCGACGCTCTCCCCGTTTTTTGAAAAAGATGGTACACTAGCAGAGACCACCCACTGTCTGAGGAAGGCTGCGTGCAGGAAATATGGCAACAACTTTTCAACTAATCGTAGGTGTGGCTTGAGCCTTTAAATTCTCTTTGGATTAGCTTCGGATACCACATGCGAGCTAGCTTTTTTTTATTATTCACTTTTTTTTCCTTCTTTCTGCTCAATTATTCATTGAACTTTATTATTACTGGTCTATACCTCCTTTCATTCAATCTCATTTTTTACATTGTGTTATTGACAACAATCTTTCCGCTTGGTTCTATGTGATCCACAACTACAATTAAAAGCCATCAAAAATAATGGGCACTACATATTCCACTATTACTACCCTACAATCTCAAGTTTTTTCGCTGAAACTTCGTACTTTGGGGTTATTTGAGGTCCTGATTATTAATATGACATCCGCCTTTGGCGCCACGGCTGTTTTCACCAAATCCGCTGAAAACTTGTGTATATGGGTTATTTGGGGTCCTGATTACGATTATGGCATTCGTTTTTGTCGTTGATGCTACTAGGAGCCTGTTTCCTGCTTGCCTGCTCTCTCACTAATCGCGATAGATCGCAATCGGGACTAAGCTCTGGGGAAAGGAGGTCTCCAAAGGGAGTGAGCCAACTACCTGTGTTCTCACACCCTTCAACATTTGCCAAGCGATACCTGGCCTATCCACTCTGTAGTCTCACCTCCCTTCCTAGGCTTAGTCCTAGGCACCATAATTGAGAAAGCTTAGGAGAGCAGAAAATATGCCTCAAACAGCGCGAATGCGAAAAGCGAGTGTTAGATTAGTAATCAGGACCCCAAATATCTCCATACGCAAGTTTACATCGAACTCGATGAAAGAACCCTTCTCGCCAACTAGCGCCAAATGAAGCCAACTTGCGCAGTCGCCAGAAACGGATGTCATATTCGTAATCAGGACCC
Organism: Teladorsagia circumcincta; assembly: GCA_002352805.1. Classification (NCBI taxonomy): domain Eukaryota; kingdom Metazoa; phylum Nematoda; class Chromadorea; order Rhabditida; family Trichostrongylidae; genus Teladorsagia; species Teladorsagia circumcincta. The sequence goes on along the minus strand of KZ345080.1, from coordinate 253,456 downwards.
CAAATAACCCCGAGGTACGATGTCTCAGCGAATTTTTTTTGAGATTTTGGGGCAGTAATAGTGGAATATGTAGTGCCCATTATTTTTGATGGCTGTGAATAAATATGCCAAATGTATGAATAAATATGCCAAATAATGCATGAATAAATAATTGGTCAAGTAATTGAAAAATTAAACAGGTAAATAATGGTGGTAAATAAATTGGTGCCATTGTGACCACTGCTTTAGAATTGTTTGAACAACGTTCTGTGACCTCATTTTTTTGTCGTCTGTCGAGATTGTTGAAAGCTTTGTAGTGCTCAAATTTCTGCCTCGTGCCAAATACGTCTCGAGGTGACACTCAACTCGTTCTCATTGATTACGGTGTATGTCGTGCGTACAAGGATAAAAGTGGAAATTTCAAGGCGCCACGTGATCAAGTGCGATTCCGGTACGTTTTTCGAGATTCTACAGCTAATTTTCTGAGTGAAGTTGGCTTTTGATTTTTTTAGGTTTCTGGAAATCGATCAATAAGCTCGTCCTCTTTCTGTTTTTTCTCTTATGCATATGTTAGGCCGATGTCAGATTTGCGATCGAGCGATACGCTACTATCGATTTGCTAACGTCTGCAGTCGCGCGCATAGAGCTAATGGTTCAATTAGCTGTACGCGACGCGACCGCGAACGCTGGCGAATCGCTGGATTCACAAAGTTTGTCATTGGACTTACGTGAAATGCCGTGACCAATCTTTTCCTCACTATGTGATAAAGTTTCAATGTATGGGTCAGAGTCAAGCATGCGTTGAGGAGTCATCATCGAGGGGATCATATCAGATGCAATGAGAGGGGAGGGGCTCGTAAAAGCCGGAAGCGACAAAGATTAGAGCCTCGGTAGGGAATGGGCACCTTGGGAGGCGGTCCATTCCACACCATTAGCGTGATGAGGGGCTAGCCCACCAATGGCGCTCAATGACGTCATCGAAATCGTACCGCCCTTCTACCGTTGCGGCTACTGCCTTATAGAGTCTTGTTTTTTGCATGCTGTTGATTCCTTCGCCTATTGAAATCTTACAAATATTGTGTTAAGTGCTCTCAATGAAATAATTCCAGAGGAACATCTCGATACGCTTCAATTAATGCTCTCAATGGCGAAGAGCAGTCACCGAGAGATGATCTGGCCTCATGGTTTTATATGATGGTGGAACTGATATCTGGTAAACGCTATTTGTCACGACTTGTTTAGAATAATTCACCTTGCGATTTTCATAACAAGTGAAATTAATAAAATGACGACACTAATGTGTTGTTGGACCAGAAGGGGTCATAGAAGCTCGAGTTACGAGCCTGTAATCTTCAATAGCTTTAATGAATTTCTGTTCCTGATGATATCCTTGGGCAAAGGCGGTATACACATGTGGCTGCGCTTACCAGGCGGGCCGTCCACTGGTAAATTCACCTTCAACCCTGCACAAGTCATCCAAGTCTTCATCTATCCGGCTCGCTTGGTTATTACTGGGTGGAATGACTGAAACGTATATTTTCCATTGGACTGTCCCCTCGAGGTAAGGGAAATCGCACTTAAAGGCAATGTTCGGGATTGCTGATCGAAATCTAGTTTTTCTCCAAGGAAAAAAAAAAGCAGTGGTACGCAAGCGGGGAGCATGTACACAAATATCGGGATGATCTGACAAGGCCGAAAGGTCGAGGCCCTAGGATGCCGCATTGGCTCCGCCCAACAACATTGACCCCGCCCACTTTTTTATTGCTGTTTGTAGTCCGCGTTACTAAATAGTTGGTTTTACTCTCGTCCTTGTCGGCGATTCCTTCCTGTCTTTTTCATTATTGACGCTATACTTCACATATCGACTGTCGTTTTGTTCAAGCGTGATATCTCGTCAGTTTTGTCCAGGACTTTGCCTTGAAGCAGCACAGCTACTTGAATGGGAGGAGAACGCACTGCGCACCACCTCCGAAATATGTCTTATACACCTACCCTACGTTCACTTAGTATTTCGAAATTCACTATTTAATGTTTTATTGCTAATGAGGGTAGTGGACCTTCAAATTCAAACTCGCTGAGATCAATCAAACATCTCCTCTATGCGGGACAAAATACTCTCACTTCACGGAAGTCCAATACGTGGCGCATCCTCAAAAAGTAGGCCGTCTGATGCAGACCATGAAAGTAAATAGAAAGGCCACGTGAGGGGTGGAGACGATATAACGCTCAATCCCTTCATAGTTCACCCTTTGATTTTTTTTGTTTTTTTTGTTTACTTCTGCAGTTAGAGCGTTTGTAGTACGAAGTATTCAGGTTATCTTCCATGGACTGATTTTCATCGTGATTCTATAAACGAGGTACGCGCTATGAAGGAACACATGCAGACGTCTGAAGGAGCCAACATGTTGTTCCAGTTCTGTCCAAAGGTATGTGACCCAAACCCGCTTCATTCAGCAAGTTGTGTCAACCTGAATATCAGCAAAGGAGAAGAATGAGACCATTTCAAAAGCAGGCACAGGGATGAAAGTGAGTAAGAAGATTCAATGATGAAGCGGAGGTGGGGCGTGGTCTGAAAAAGAATAAGAAAACAAAAGAAACCGGCGATAACTCCACGAACGAGGCTCCCTTCTCCTTCAACCATATTCCACCTTGATGGGAATGAGCGGGTTCGGACAGTTTCCCAAGTTAGCTCCAACTGCTTCAGTGCCACTGCCAATTAGCCGCAATGCAAAATCCGGTGCCAAACGAAATTACTTGAGGCCGCGTTCATGGCCGTGCTGTTGTAGAGCGCCAGCGTAGCAGCCATCAGCGAAAGGCAGAGCTTTCGGACCAAAGTATGGATTGCGGGTCTAGCTGACCTACAGCGTCTTTGTCGCGCACTATCAAGTCGTAACGGGAGCACAGCATCAACGTCGGTGTGCTTGTCTTCCACGATCGGGGATGGAATATGTGAGCGTACCTTATTCCGGACGTTAGTTCAATTCAAGAAAACCCATAGAGCGGTATGCTATGGTCCTGCTTAAAAACTGTGGGAACGTGACTCTCAGACCTTGATGAACTTTATATGGAGGGCGCATCGAGTCTGACGCCAAGGCTAAGAACGCCTTCATGCATGAGTACTCCGCTTATCGTTGGAGCTACCATAAATGAACTAAGAGGATCCGCTGTCTCAGAAGTATATTGAAAGATGATTCTTCGACAGGAACAGAGGTCAAAGAAGGGGAAACTCGCCTAGTGGGAAGACAGGCCCAGCGGTGCGGAACGACACGCAGTTCGCACCGTAGGATTTGCCCTCAGCGATCTACCGCGGCTCTCCCGCAGAGCAATGAGGGCGATACGCTCAACTCTCAGTTTCTATGTTTTCCATCCATTCTTTTCACTGTCTGTTTGGCCATTCGGCATAGAGAGCGTTAGCGTTGAAGAGAGCAGCTCGAAGAGTCGCGCCAATGCGCAAATCAGCGGGCGAAGAAAATGTTCTCCTTCTCGGGTTCAAGGTCATCTTTTTTGCATATCACTGACCATCTCTAACTAAATTCCCAATAGGCTGCCTTTTCATCCTGAATTACGCTTCTAAGTGGGTACTTCACCTCGGAGGTAGGGCTACATTCAGAATCAGGACGCCTAGCAGGACCGCTAGGCATTATTTGCACCGTGCACATCCAGCACCTATGCATGCTCACACATGCAAGTACGCCGTTTGTCCGTACCACGTTGGCACCTTGTTCTCCCTATAGTCTTCGTGCCTTTTTCTTCCTTGCCTCCTTTGCCTCCCTGGTCTACCTACCTGCCTTTCTTGTATAGCATCCACCACCTGGAGAAGGTTATTCGAGCTTATATTGTTAGGTGGGGGGGGGGGGGAACATTGAAATGAGTAAGCCACTTACGAACACGGAACTGATTGTGAGCCTTAAGGAGGGAAGATGTGTGAGGACGTGAGCAAACTTTAATCTCCCTAGCGTTTCATCCCTATCTTTTGCTTACAAGGAAGGTCTTTCAGGGCATGCCGCGCTTTCTCAAAATACTTTTTTGCATTATGTCGAGACAAATGCATAAAACATAGAACTGTCTTTCATTTTTCCTGAGCGGCCTTCTTAGAGCCAGAAAAGGGATGTCAAGGTGCCCATGGTTCGATTCCCGGGGGCGACAAATTATTGCATTTTCGACTGGCGCTGGTATGATGTCCCGTAATCAGTAATGGGTGCCATAGTATCATCTTGGCCATCGATAACCCTATAAGATGTATTGCTTCTTCTTGTTCTGCCGTACAGGTTGTTACGATGGAACTTCTTTATTCGGTCGACGTTTCGAACAACTCATCGTCTTCAGGACCTCTGTAGTTCCACCAGCGCCACTGCTCACTCAGTCACTTGAAAAGTTCTCTGAAGACGACGAGTTGTTCGAAACGTCGACCGAATAAAGAAGCTCCATCGTAACAACCTGTACGGCAGAACAAGAACAAGCAATATTTCCAAAATGCCCAGGTTTCAAGAAGACCGAACATGGGATCATATAAGACGATTTTCACCAAAACCTGATGTCAAAAAGGTGTGGGGCTTGGGCTATCTAAACCTCTTTTTGGGCACTCAGAGGGCCGCTCGGGAAAAGTGAACAACAGTTCTGAAATCCATGCACGCACATCTATTCTATTTGAAAACCGTATGGCGAAAGCTAAGCACTTTCTCAAAGACCTCCATGGTTATTCCTAGTGTCGCCAACCAGCGTTTTTCGAATAGCCTGTTTTGAACGCCCCCTCCCCTAAGGACATGAGCACCGGTTATTCTTTTTCCCATGATTTCATTTATTATCGATCTCATTGGAAGAGAGACAAGGAATACTGCAGTTCAAAATGTGCCATGATTTACCCATTTTCAAGCTTACCATTAGATACTTTATATGTTTTACGCACCAGACAAATAGACCGTAACACATGTGCCAGAATTTACGTAGTAATCTCGGCATTCATATTTCAGGTTGAATTCCGCCGTCTTCAAAAATACATCGATGGCCTGAAATTCTACAGTCAACCCGACTACACCTTCATCGCCGAAATGGTACAGTTGGCAATGAAGAATAACAGCATTAAAATGGATGACCCATACGACTGGGAGGAATGAATTTGTTGAAGACCGAAGACATTTAATTTAATGTCATCTGAGAACTCTATTTGGATTTGGCTTACTTTGAACTCTGAATATATAGAATCTGTCTTGTTTTATTCGCTTCTGTTGTTTATTGCATCTTGTTACTATAATTGACATTTGTTTTCGAGATTTTTTTTCAAGGTTCTGATTTCAAAAACCACAGAAATCCTTTTGCTAATCATCACTGCGTGAACGGCTACTTATTTTTTGGCCCATAAAAATCATATGCAGAAACATTGGCTACTGATATTTCGCGTAAGTTAGCGAAAAAAGTTGGTGGAAATTTGCTTGCGGGAATCGTTATGATGTTCAAGCGGATCTTAACCCGTTCCTTCTCTAATATTTATAACACCACATTTCTTCTCTCTTATACAGCATGTTGTCAACTGATGTGCCTTCACCATTAATCAGTTTGCCACGTCGTTTGTCATTTTTGGTGTTCGTGTGTCGTTAGGTCAAGGCGCGGCGACGCGCACAACTCCGGAACGCCGCGTGCGACCAAGTTGCGTGACAATTAGTTGACACCGTTTTTCGTCTTATTCACTCTCGTGCTGACACGTAGTATTTCGTCACTTCTGCGTCTCTACTGGTTTCCGCGTTGAGAGCGGATCAAAATAATTGCCGCGCAAACCCCCGATGCGCCACGCGCGCGCTCATCGCCGCGTTGTGACTTAACGATACACGCCTTTTATTGGTCACTTAGCTTGAACAGCACTACTACTATAGCCGGTATTCGTTCGTATGTTTAAATTAATCTTCTACAATTATTTGTTATGCTTGAAAATAAATATGATGCAGAGCGAAAAATGTTTGGAGCTGAACCTTAAAAAAGGGGCATTAATTGTTTTAAGGGCACACTTCATGAATGAAAGAAAAAGAAAGAAAGAGAAAGAATGTATCAAAAGATGAAGGATCAATCAAGGATAAAAGCATTTGTCGTGGATCAACCTCTTTTGGGATCCGCCATGCATTCTACCTCCACTCAGAGTCGTGGTGGCAATCTGAATGCGATATGGCCTAACAATGACTTGAGGGGGACACCGATGAGCAATTCAGTGTTTTTATCCTCCCAGCCAAGCTTGGTACCAGTTATCGCCCACGGACGTATGGAAGGCTCAATTGCCCCTGACGATGCTCGACCTTGGTTTTGATCTCCAGCCAGCACGCGCGGTAAACGGCGCCACTTGCCATTACACCTTCCGCCCCTAAAAGATGGATAGAATGATGGAACATCTGTTGTTGACCAATCCCATGTGGGATGTGTCACGCATTCTACTTCCATTCAGAATAGTGGTGGCAGTTCGAATGCGATGTGGCCTATACAATCACTTGTAAGCCAGACAAGGTACACCAGTCAGTGTTTCTATCACTCAAAATGAGTTTGGCACTAAGTAACCAACCAAATGGGGATGGAAGGCTTAGGACCCCTGACGACGCACGACACAGGATTTGATCCCAAACCGCACGCGTGGTAAACAGCACCACTCAACAATACATCAATTCCATCCTGTATGGGGAGAGAGAATCATTAACCCATGCGCAACAATGTCAGCCACCGGTGGCTGACGAAAAGATGCTAACTCCGGCTAATGTCAGCCACCGGTGGCTGACATTGCGCAATCGCCTCTGTGCTGGTCCGAACGGGCAGTCTTTGAAAATCCCGCGCGGTCGCGAGTGGGTTAAATGGTCAAAGAGTCATAGTACGTAAGCGGTCGCCCGCAGGAAACGAAATTAGAGGTGCTTAAAGATGCAACAGTGATGAAAATTCAAGAGAACGGCTTAGAACGGGACCCTTGTTTTTTTTCACCTGATTTTCGTGTTGGACGATTCTCATCAGTGCCGATGACGTCGCCGCCTCCACTCTGCGTCTCTGCTGAAAAGGCCAGAATCCGACGGCAGCGGACCATTGTTGGGGCACCCAATTGAAGAGCGGCAGAGCCACGGAGGCGTTCATGGGGACAGGCGAACCCATGCTACATCGCTTCAGGTGGCGCTATTCGCTACGAACATGCCATTTCTCAATCTCTCAGTGCTAAATAATAGTGGTTGGGGAATTCTTCGACCATGGTTCTGTCTGCTTGAGAGTAGTGTTGCGAGTAAATGTATGCGCGCAGAGCGCAAACGGCTCGCGGTTGGTGAGAGTGAATGTCTGCGCGGGAGAGCGTGACTGAACAAGCGAAAGTCCTCGACAAATCCTCGACCGATTTTCACTCTGGCGCCCCCTCCCTCCTCACGTAATAGGCACAATAGTTAATTAATAGTTAGTTAGTTAATAGGCGTTATTTTTCGACGTCTAATTCGTCGTGCCACCTGATCTTATCACTGGAGCGCCTTGCCCTCCATCACGTCAATCTTTATTACGTAACTGTGGAAGCTTATAACTAGTAGAATATATGAACAACTAGAAATCTAAAAAATGCCATCAACAGTCGTGCAATTTCGTGCAGACGTCTTTTGGAGCAGTTCCTGACTCGAGCTCCTTGATAACGGGATCCAGATGCTCATTTATGTACTTCGCACATTCGTTGCCAGCCAATGGAATCTTGAGGTCCTTCTTGCAGTCCTCGTCGAAGTCCTGTCACAAAAGTGATCTAATGGGTTTCTGAGCAGTTCCAGCTGCACCCGCTAACCCAAAACAAACCTTTTCAATAGTTTCCGCATCTTTACCAAGTTCTGGTGCAGCAGCACGTACAGCCTTCTCACACATCAAACACTGAACCACACTGTTTCGTGCTGGAGGAATCACCATCGACAAGCAAGCAGTGGCAAGAACGACCAGAAGAAGTAGGCTATGCATCCTGAAATTTTCACTGCAGCCTAGGTTTCCATTTGAGATACTCGCGACAAAAATTTCGATCTCTCGAGAAGTCACAAAAGAAGAATGTTTATATTAAATAGAGAATGAAATGGTGAGAAATTCAAAAAGATTCTTGAGGAACATTCTGTAGGACTCTAAGTGTCAGTAGCAGGGAAAGGATGGATCATGCAGCTCATCTCAGACTGCGCATAACTCTAAAGGCACATACCAGATCGAAAAACATAGCACAGGATTCGCTGGCTACTCACTCGCAAGTGCTGAAAGAAGTTGATCTACTCTCCCTCCTTCTTGAACACTGGGACTAGCCATTTTTCTCTGAGCGATGAATATGGAGGAAACAGTGTGAATTGGTGCCGAAGCAAGTGACTAGGCACAGAGATGACATAGGGGACACGGAAAATGTAGACCCCATCATTTTTGCAGCGGTAAGTGACACGAATTCGCAAGGTGTGCATGGAAAGCAAATGCTCTCATAGCCCTTGTCGCGCGTTGATGCCTACGAGTCATACCATTTCTGCCGTTTGGACCGTGCTACCCCAGTTACACGAAAAATGCTTGAGTGAATTTAATAGCCGAAGTTGCTCTCAAGGAAAAAGGATTTCTGCGAAACACGAAGGCATCCTAACGAAGCAGTGAGAAAATGAAAGATCAAAAATGAAAATGCCTCGAGGATCGGTTGCGAACAAAAGACCGTAACGCAGCACCCGGCGGCGGAGATAACGCCAATTACAGCTTCCTACCACATTTTTCACATCCGTTTCGATAACGAACGCCATATGTAGAGTGATCACTGTCATCTGTGGGAATAACGGAATTTCCGCCTCACAGTAACTCTCTGAGAAGAATTCGAGCGATTATTGCTAGTGAACAGCAACCGGCTTCCACAGTATCCTTCAGGATATGTTCATCTATCCTATACTTATGGAAAACCACCAAATCTGTACTACATCCCATCTATACTTATACATCACGTATATTAGGGTTATGTCAAAGTCACGAGTCGCGATCAAGTTGGGATGTTATTCCGGGCGAAATTGAAACAGGTTGCCGTTAGTGAAGAAAAGGTGCAGGAAGAACTGAAGAAAACCGAGGAGGAGCCTCTTTTCTAGTCAGGTCAGCCGTGGTATGACGGGAAGACACAACGCTGCGAACGGAGAGAACGCGAGAGAGCACGTAATCTGAGAGGGCACAGACGTCGTGAACAAGTAAAAATGGCAGCGGTTATAGGGGCAGTCAGGAATCAGGGCCCTTGCCGCGCACTTTCGAGGCGCGACAACGTTACGACCACCGTGCTCAGAAACCCTGCTATCTCACTCAGGAGAGAGGATTTTTCTAACTATCTGATCGTCACTTGTGCTCTTGAATCTTTTGTGTGGAAATGTATTGAAGATGTTTTGCAGTGTTTTCGTTTCGCGAGACAGCGGTCAGTGATCGAAAATACTAAAAAAAGACTTTATGAGAAATGGTAGAGGACATATTTACTCAAAATAGTAATTCTTCTCTTTTGCTGATCCTTTTCCCCTACCTGAAACAGAACCGCAAACACCAGGCAGGGTCGAAACTCTTGTCAAAGTCGCGCCCCGAAATATCTTGCCGGTGCAGGTGGTAAACTCAGAATGGATTCTACGGAAGCGCTTGTTGAAAGGTGTTCGTGACAGCAAAGAATGCTGGAACTACTGCATTACTGACAAAAACAGCCCAATCGGACGAGATCATGGAAAAACTCAGGAAACTTCGCGAGCAGAAGTCTCCTACGGGTGGGTCGAAGTATATTGAATTCATGGAGCGCTACCAGTGTGGTTCCATACGACTTGAAGGCATGCCCCAGGATCAATTTGATGTGGTTCTTGCGCAGTAATGCGAACTGATGCGAAATGGGCTGGCAGTAGAGAAAGGAAAAGAAGCCAACGAAAACAAGGATTCATATAAGAAAAGGGTTCGCTCACCTCCGCAATCGACTGTGCTGAACTTCTGTCGGATGACTCCCGATCACGGGATACTACATCTTTGATTGGCCTCTGGGATTTTATCCGAGAGACTAGAGGGATCCGTTCACACTATTTCCGTCCGGAAAGAGCACTCCGTCCAGAGTGACCTGCCCACTAGTTCAGGTGGTGATTTGGAGGAGCTGCGTTGCTAGTAGTGGCACAAATGGAATAAGTCGACTGGAGCATGGTTTGCCATGACGCCACTAACCGCGTCGCGTGAAACTCCTCCATATGATCGCCGTCTTAGCCGCTCCGTGAGCCCCAATCAATGGCCTACAAGGGTGTTCCATTTGGCGTTTTGCAATGGAGGTTTTCTGATTTTCTCGCCGTTGGCGTATCATTAGTCTCCTACAAACACCCAAATCCCTACAGAACCTATTGTAATCGCTGCCTTCAAGAACAGAACAACAAACACGAGATATTATTTATTTAAATATTTTTTGTTTCCATCAACAGCCATGGAGCTTGGTGCAGACGTCCTTAGGCTCGGTGCCGGACTCGAGCTCGTGAATGATGGGGTCGAGATGCTCGTTGATGTATTTTTCACATTCATCGTGCTCTACGGGAATTTTCAGCTCCTTCTTGCAATCATTGTCGAATTTCTGTAATAACAAGTATTTTTATTTAGGTCTGAGAACGCCATTCGCGAAAGCTGTAGATGATTAGCATGTTAGCCAGTAAGTGATAGAAAATTTCGTCTCACAAATTACCTGCTCGATTTCCACTGTTTCTTTTCCAAGCATTGGGGCAGTTTCACGAACCGCTAATTTGCACATGACGCACTCGGCGACATTTCCTTGTGATCGTGGAATCACAAGGGCCAAGCATGAAGTGGCGACAACAGCCAGGATGAACAAAGTGCGCATACTGGAATGTCAGTAAGTAGATATTGTAAGACTTCACAAAGTGGATCTAGGCAGGTAGTAGATGGTGTGTCTCAAACAGGCAAGGGCCGCACTTGATTTGTTTGCCTGTTTTTTCTCTTTCCTGCCCATAGCCACCTAAAATTACATATGCCCATTTCATAACGGTCGAGGTCACCAAAAAAAAATTGAAAATTTGTTGGGTTAAGTTAGCCGAAGTAGAAGCAGTCACCATTCGAAGCCTTCTGAAATGGTCACCTTTAATGCTTTTTTGCCAGTAAGGGTTTAGGGGGGGGGGGTTTACTAATGTTCCTACATTCCGACAGGCCGTCTTCCTCAAAGATCCAGTCAACTCTATATCGGTAACGATTAGCTTTACTAACCGCTACAACCCATTACGATGGCGCTGTTCCGTTCTTACCGTTAGGTGGTAGACTGAATTTCGAAGGAGATGATATGGTCGACTGTTGGAATATCAAGGCGAGTTTACTATAAAAAGGCAGCTCACTAAAAACCAAGGCAGAAGTCGCCAGTGGTTCGGAAATCAAAAAAAAAAACGGTCCGAAGCTCGAGATACGGGACCCCTTTCCACCTGCTGGTTTGTGCTTTAGACGAGTCCCAGCGGCGCTGACTTCATCAAGGCTAACGCTCCCCCTGCTAGAGCAGCTAGAGTCAGAAGGCGGGAGGGGTGGGCAGCGGCGCGTGCGAAGCGGAGTAAGTCTCCGCAGACTCTTTGTTGCGAATCCCGCATTGTCCACACCCTCAAAGGCTCGCCTGCCTTTCCCCTAGATAAAGTTTCCCTTCTGCAATCTCTGCCCTTATAGAACATCCCCTGAAACATTGTCCGACCTGTGATCAGATTGGTGCTCTTTCAAGTGCGTCTATCAAAGGATGACAGCGAAGGAAAGGAGGAAATGAGGAGAGGAAATATATTTTCCAATTCATAGTAAAATTGATCCTGAGGAAACATGTGACGCGCCAAGAAAATGGGTCGGCTGGACGGAAAAATTACAACATAATTTCTCTTTTCGACAAGGGCTACCCTTAAGTAGAACGGCTGACTGGTGAGGTCGTCAAAATCGGAATACGAACGTAGCAGCAAAAGAATCTTAGAGAATCAAGGAAGTTGATAGAAAGGAATCCTGTCAGCGTTTCAACCTTGCGGAGTTCGTTTACTGACGCGCCAAGTTTCCTGATAGCTTATCGCTGCTTATGAAGCTATTTCGCAGTCACTGTTTGATCATTGCTTTTCTTTAGGCAAGCGTTGTCGTAACAAGAGAACACAAAACTTCTAGGTCTCGATTAAGGCAAAGCTTTCGCTATCTCATAAAGGTGTTCAGTAATGGAAAAAAATTCTCTGCTCTGAACGGGATCTCAACCCCACCTGAGTGATATTTAGGCCACCACTACAGTCCGGTTGACTCCCTAGGGATTATGTAGCCTTTTTTCTGGGATATCATTGATGTCTTCATTAGAGGCAGAATTCATGATGAAAAAGCAACCCATTCCAAGTTAATTCAGGAATTGTGAGTGATTCGATATTCAGTGGGCGTGGATCGGTCAAGTGCGCCAGGAGTGAGCCATGCTAGATCATCGAGGTCGAGTATTCCGCTGCCGATTGCATGTCAGCCCGCACCCACATAAGGTCCGCCTGTATCCCTAGATTTTCTCCTTCTTCTACCTTCGTTCTTATCGTGGACTCCTTTAAACCTTGACTAGATTGCAGTTCGCTGTAGTACGGAAAAGTCAAGGCTGTTCCAACTCTTCCACGTTTGAGCTGCCGAAAGTGCCTGCGCATTTTCAATTTTTTTCGAGTTTAATTTTGTTTTCTAGCACAGTCGACAATTAGGAAATGTATGCCCACCACTGTCGTCAGAATAGTGCTTTTGCGGGTATCTTGTAGTTTCCGTTTACACAGAAATGCTGAGATTCTAGGGAGATATTTTTGGAGTGGCTCTAGATCGTCAAAGATTTTTTCTTCGAAATATTTCGAGCGAAAGAAGCAGATGGTCTGGCGTCACACCAGCGTGGGCTGTCTCACCACACTAAGGGCCAAGAAACTGTTTTCTCTTGAATGAAGGGAGGAGAGCTAGAGGATATCAAAGACAATGAGCATTCTTTTTCAGGTTCGCCCGGAATTGTTGTAGGAGATCTGAAGGGAGAATGAGGTATTGCAACCTGTACCTCAAGAATAGGTACAGGTTCGGCGTTGGCCTGAATTGCTGTCCCCACCTCTTAACAAAAGGAAACTAATGGTGGGGATTACGCGGATTACTTTGCCAGAATAGAGACGTTAATATTCCGGAAACGAACCGTATCAGGAACGAAACCCTATATACAGGGTAGGCCAAAATTATGGTAACCGCGAGCGCGCACCTTCGAACCCTTTTTTTCCGAATCCCTCTTTTGTCCTCTTCTTTTTTAGGCATAAAATGATAAATAATGATGTCTTCTTTCTACACCCACCCAATATCATATAGTTCTTAAAATTAGTGGAACAGTGAATTATGGTTTGCCTTTACTCAAATTGAACTGTCAAAGGCAGTGGCACGCTACATCTAGCGACAGTTCAAGGTAACAAAGGAGTCCCTATAGGTTATAATTAAACGCTTCGATACGTTGGGAACCACCACAAATGGAAAGGGAGGGGACTCAAGGGTTACAGTTAGCACCAGCGCAAATATCAAGTGCAGAAACCCGTCGTCCTACTTGCTACTTTCGTACCGCCAAATTGAAAAAATTTGTGTAAAAGATCAGTCGGACACTCTTGAGGTCTGATGTCTGTCATGAATAAGGAGCCCTCGATTGCATTTCTTTGGACTTTTCAGCAGGACAGGCATCTAGTCATGAAGCAAAAATTCTGCAGAGAAGGATTTTCCGAGCTCATGGTCCTCGAACAATTGTTACCTAAGAATCCCTAACCGAATTCAGATGGATTTTCTGCGCGGCGATCCCGGAGACAAAGGCAAACTAAAACCCTAAAAAAGTCTGATTACCTGGAAAGGGTACAGCAGAAAACCTGGAATCGGTTTGACACGTTCCACCTGCGTGCCACCGTGCACGGCACCCCCCCCCCCCCTCATTCGATGGTCTGTATCAATGGAATACTCAACAGATTTCAAACACAACCTAGCCCTGCATTGTTATATCCTTGGCCAGCATATACTCGAATTTGATTTGTTTCATTAGGCTCATATTCGTTTTTAATCACGTAATGTCTCGGTTACCATAATTTTGGCCCACCCTGTCTAATTTTACACGAAGTTAGGTGAAGTCGCGGCTTTTTTTGAAGTGTAGGATACTGTACAACTTCCAGAAACTGCACCACAGTTCCTGTACAATACGAAACTGCCTAGAATACTCATTGCGCTTTCTACCACTGCGGATCCTTTAGCCACGAGACATATCCCTGCAGTCATCGATGGGCGTAAGGAAATAGAGACGCCAACGGAAGATGGCGCCTACGGTGCTACCTCTGACCAGGGTGAAAATGTCGAGGAAAACCCAACCCTGGTACGACTCCCTGGAACGGGTAGTCTCGGTACGACCCCTCCGTAAAACGGGGTCTCAATATG
>KZ345080.1:216742-237696 GCA_002352805.1 Teladorsagia circumcincta | reverse complement strand
GTCGAGGAATTCCTCGACCGATATTCACCCTGCCTCTGACTATTCTCTGCATTAAGGCTACAATTTTTCACGAGAGTGCTGGTACTTTTACAAGAGTATTTGATCATAACCCAGCATTCTTGTGAGACCTTCGCAAGGCGAACTGCGGCCGAAAGCAGTAGGTAACAAATCATACACACGTTACAATTTTTATTTCGAGTTACAATTTTTATTTATCGTTCGCAACTATATGTATGGATGCACGCCAGAATATTCTCCTATATTCAGTGGGTGATAAAAAAGAGCTTGAATGCATGTCAATCTAAGAATATCAGTAAAAGCATGCTCCCATCATTGCAAGTACCCTTTTGAAATACAAGAGTTCACCGTGGTTTTGAAAATGTCAGTTGAAACAGTGAGTAAAAAAATGAAAAAGCTTGCAGACAACCCGAGCATCAAGAAATACACTGGTAATAGAGATTCGAAACAAATAGGAAACCGGAGCGAGTAAGCAGATTTTTCACAGATGGCCTAGCGGTACACTTCTAAGCGCAAAATCTTCACATAACATATCTAATCTACAACCTAATTAAATAGAAGTTGATTATAAAACCGAGAACAGTGCAGAAGACCGGTTCGACACATCTCGGTGGTCCTGAAAAAGAAATATTCATAGTTTCGGACTCGGAAAAACAGTAATACTTGCTCTATGCGTTGCTTAAGGTATCAGGCTGGCACGATTGATCCGAGAAAACTACACAAACGAATGCTCAATAGCTCATTCCGTTAACTGGATGTCCGTTTCAAGATGTTCCCGATCATCGTCATTTTCCTCCTTTAGGAAACGATCATGCAAGTGGAACACCGGTGGTTGGTTTGTAAACCGTCAATGAAAGCAAATTCGAAAGGGTTATGACGATTTTACAACACTGGATTTTAAAAGAAAGGTAGAACAACGGAGAGCTTGTGTATAGTATTCTGTCATTCGCTCGTGATGAGCTACTGCGCAAAGGAACAATTTCATTGGTTGGAAGTCTCAACTTGCGATATCCGAAGCAAATCTACGGAGTTACAAGCAAGGTGGATATCTGCTTAGAAATTGTGGTATCCGTTGAAGTCTGCAATGGTGCGATCCAAAAACGGAGTCCACTTCGAGTTGAGGCCCCTCCTAACAATAAGCTCGTTGTCGCTGTTGTGCTGCATGTCTCCACCAATGCCTCCGTATGTTGCTTGTATTGGGCTGAACCATAATTTCTGGCCCAATTTCGACACTTTCATTTCTTTGGATTTTTTCTTTACCGAAGATTAACTGATCAACAATATAACCACCTTCGTAATCGCGATATGCGTCCATTTGCTAGGGAGCGAATGGGGGCATCCCTCTCAAAAGAGTGAAGCTATGGGATGAAGAGCTCAGAGAGGTCGCTTTTGGGGTGGCCGTATTCAGTGACCCCTTTCTCTCGAAAGTTCTGCTTCTGAGCATCAGGAAGGGGATAGTACGATAGAGTAGTGTTGGGACTACGCGATGGATGTGGTATCGCGATCCAGCCAGTTTCGTTCGGAAGGTGGCGAGTTATCTTCGCAATGTGAGGTCGGGCGCTCAACCGGAGGAAGAAGATTTTGAGACGTTTCGAATGGTTCTTTCGCACTGCTGCGGCCAACTTCGGGAGTTATTCCATGGTTATCTTCGCTGTAGTTTTCTGTACGGATGAAGCGGTTTTCGAAGCGGGATACCCGGTGAATCCCACAAATTGGGGGTGATGTCCTCTGATGAAAGAGCTCGGGGTTTCGGGCAAGATGGTGGGTTCAGGCTGCGAGATAGCCATAAGGGGTGCCGCGTGTTGTTGTCTGGACTCTGACTCATCTCTACTCATCTCTACAGCTGACCGATTAGGGAAAGTCCTGACTATGCGGTAGTAGAATGGAATTTCAGAAAGTCAGGCTCGCTTCTCGGTCATAGTCAGTAGATGCATGCCGTTTCCATCGAAACTTCATTCTGCTACAGCCGGTTCCATTCAGACGGCTTGTTATGGTGCATCCGCTGTGCCCAAGTATCTGCTACAAATTTGAGGTGGTAGCGTCCGGACGAACTTTCGACTCATAGCGCAATGGGTCCTCATCGAAAGTGACTGGGGGCCCAGGATGAGGTCGAACTTTGCAGCTTGTATCGTCTTTGCTGGTGTTTCAAGCCAACAGCTAGTGCCCGATCAGTAGCAAAGACTGCGGCAAATACAGCGCTGGTCTTGCTTACTGCACTCCTTGCGAGGTTCTTTTTCAAATGATCGTTAAGCATAATCGCCTGCTCTGATCATTGTTCTATTTCGATCCCTACTTAGTTACCCCACTGAACTTTGATCTTCTGAAATATCCTAATTGAAGGTACTGATGCCTCCTTAAACAACTAACTAACTTATTTCGTAATGGACTAATTTGACATGAAGAAAATTGATTCTGGAAAAAACTGGGCCAGAAATTATGGTTCAACCCAATATATACTGCGCACTCCCCATCTCAACGAGCCTTTGTCGAGCCAATCAAAATACGACTTTTGGACAGCAAGCTTTGGAGACGTTCACATGCTTCCTCCGAGCAACCTACCCAATTCGTCACGATTCCATATTTCGAACTGCAGCAATTTCCCTGTAGCTCATATGGCACGGCTCAACGTGCTCTGAGAGAACTAGACATTCGCTGCAGTTTGATGGTTACTGACCCACGAGTGAAATCGAAAAGCTTCCGGATGTGTTTGACGTTTGCAGTCAGTAGGTGTCTGAGTGTGGTTGGTCTTCTCCAGGTAAAACTTCCCGAACCCCTTTGGACTTCTTGCATAATCGCCGTCACCCCTACTAATTTTTTCACTGCTAGTCGTTATACTGTCCGATGGTGCATATGGACTCTTGCCCATGTGAAAATGTGATGCGCATGTGCATCACGCTGTCATCAGTGTGTTAAGACACAATAGAATGAAAAATATAGAGACTCAATCTCGAACTACCTAACAACGCTCATTCGATCAGCCCTTTCGAAATTTGACCGCACAAGTTCGTAATACTGTCCATCGCTGAGCACAATTGAATGAAGTTTCAGACATTTCATTCGCAGGACGTCAATGAATTTGCTGCAAAAGGTAATGTATGGAATTCAGTAATTGCCCTACGCATATCGTACTATCTATTATTCCGCAGATATACCTGGATTTGTCTGAGAACCTCAACGTGTCATCGTCCCATCGAATTTCCAAGCGGGTCAGCCGAGGGCAATTTTGAGCAATACAGTCTATGAATTGATCAACGTGGATTTTAGCGGCGACTTTGGGACAGCAGTCCTCAGCGATGCCCATCACAATAACTCTGAAATAAGGTGATACTAATTGTCAATGTAGAAAAAATGGAAAAAGGGGAATAGGAACGAAAATGAGATGGAAGGTGGCGCTTGCGCTGGCTGGAGGGCGTTGCTCATTTTATGATTTCATCAGACCAGGAAAGGAAGTTAAGGCCAAAAGAAGGGGTTTATAAATAGGAAGAAATGAAGAATATCACTAAAAGAGAAGAGTAATCATTAAGGAAATGAAGCTAAGTGAAAGGTAAAGATAGGTAAACAAAATCAAAGAATAATAGCAGCAGTGCTGCAAAAATAATGTCAGAAAAAGGCCGTGAATTGGCAATTCAAAACAGTCCATAAAATTCACCTTATATTCTTCAATTGTGGGATCATATTCATCCAGAAATACTCGAGCAGTTTGTGTTGTCCACCCAGACAAAGTCCATGCAACTGTGGTCCATGACGAACGATCATATCGGTGAGGGCTTGTTCGTTCAGTGAATCACAAGTATCCAGATTGATGAATTGAAGATTAGCCAGCGCTCCCGATTGCAACCATGCCTCAAGCACCTGGAAAGGGATACGGTTTTATGCCAACATCACCAGAGGGGGGACGGTTGCCAAAATAGAGAAAAAATAGCCTACAAGCAACAAGAACGCGACAGGAAATATTTGACGACTCTGTGAATGTCACTATTGAATATAGGGGGTGAAACACAGTGCGCTTCAGTGCTAAATATTAGAGTAGTACTTGAGAAGGGGAAGTACTGCTACAGAATAGTCATCTATGTTGTGCCTTGAAGACGGATTTTTCGATGAAAAAGCAGCCCATTAGAATTTAAGGTAGAGGAGGTTAGTGGTGCAGAGATGAGGATCAAACCCTAAGAAGTGGCCCGCAACCCGCGGAATTGAACCTCTTGTTTTCCCGTTGATTTCCGTACTGATGCAATTTTCGTCGGTGCTGCCCTCTTTAACGCCAACGCACTCTCTAGTGAACAGCTAGAGATCTGCAGGTAGTGTAGGTGGGCGTACGGCGCCGACAACGTCGCGGTGGGGGCCATGCTAGATCGCCGGAGTATACCTTTCGCTGGTAATTGCGTGACGGGCTGCATTCTTAGGCCGATGTCAGACTGCGAATCGCTAACAGCGAATCGCTAGTAGCGAATCGCGCTATTCGCAAAGTCTGACATCGGCTTTAAGGGTCTCCTTGTCTTCCCATGTGTACGTTTTCCCTCCCACAACCTTTGACTTCATCATGGAGTTCTCCTCTGAAGGGAACGAATGTGGTAGCGCGAAGTATGTATACCGCCAGTGAAAAGATGTACAAGAGACCACGAAAAATATCTAGCGTAACAGCCTTTCATCTAAGAAAAAGGAGGGGGGGTGGGAACGAGTGGGCGCGCGAGACAAAGATTGGGTGCTGGGTTCGAGGGTTTACGAGGGAGCATGAAGAAAAGTGAGACGCAGATATCCCGCCAGGTAGATGATGCATCACGGGCAGAAGTTTTGGCTTAGCGGGACCTCTTATCCCTCGAATCCTTCTAACCCTTTTTCTAAAAGTAGCTCTTTGAAAATAACTGATTGAAGGCCTCTCTATTGGAAGAGTCGTCAAACGTTCTCAATCAAACCAACCTGATCGGTCATGTTCTCCAGCCAACTAGCGTCCAGCCAACGAAGATGTGGAAGACGAGTCAATAGTGATATCAGAGTATCTGATGACAGTTCGGTGCCTTTCACATCCAACTCCTCGATTCTCGTCTTCTCCCATTCAATTGCCTTGATCGTAGCATTGTCCAGGCCTGAATCGATGAGCAGATGAGCAGATATTGCCTGAGAAGTAGACAAAGATAGATGGACAATACCTAAAAAAAGCGGACGGTAGGCTAACTGCAGCACTCAATATTATTTCAAACAAATGTAACAGCTGAGGGGCTGCATTTCAGACTCAAAGTCATGGGTCGCGATTGAATCCGTGTAAAATTCTCTCGTTTACTGAGCTAGCAGTGTTGCTGAAGACAGTGAGGTGACACTGTCGCGACTTGAAACTGGACAAAAGGATAGCTACTAGCGCTACTTTTGTTTCACAGCTGCGAGTGTTACCACGATTGTCAATCGCAGCACACTCTGCATCTGCCCCCTTAGGTATACAGCACGCTCTCACGCGTTTTCCCTCTCCTCGCAGCGCTGTGTCTCTCATTAGTATCACGGTCGACGTCACAAGAGAAATTTTTAGCACTTTCCATGGTGCGTTTTGTTTTTCTCCCTAGTAAAATTGGGCTTCCTTTTTGCCTAATTTTCTGACAAAAAAAAACACACCATTTTAACCGGTGCCTTTGAAAAGATGAGAGACAAAAGCAAGCAGTAGTAGACTTGCGAACTACGAAATTAAAGTTCTGCATAAATGACTTCTGTCATCAAAACCGTGTAAAGGCCGCAATATTTCAAAGAAGATCAAGAACAGACTTGCCCAATTTCGAATGCTGAAACTCACTTGTATGGGCGAGGAAAAGAGATTTGAGCTTCCGACAGCGTTGCAGTACGAGCCTTAGACACGATCCTGTCACCTGAATAGAATATCGTCAACTAAAAGAATTAAGTATTTTCTACTGGTTCACGGGCAGTAGGGTTATCAGTCAGGTTTTGCTGCTCGCTTGCAACTTCGCTTGCTCTTTGTTTCCTTTTTTTTTCATTTCTTTAACGCAACAGCTGCATTAGAACAGTCCACAGCACTTCCCTCAGCGTTCTTGCCACTTTTTGAGTCAACCAGTCCCCATTTCGATTCTAATTTTTTAAAGTTTCGCTGTTGTAATGGACTCGAGAATAAAATACAAATTTCAAGAAAAGATGAGAGTTGCAGTGTTCTTCAACAGAGATCCGCTGTGCTCATCAGATGATAGATAAATCTCTCGGTGAATAAGAGGTGATACCGTTCTCCTCACAGCACGATTGCATCAAGAAAGTGCACCTCCTCCAATTTCAAGATACAATCGGCGACGCTCAGCCTTGATTATTTGCCATAATTAAAATCGAGCGAAAGAAAATTGAGAAAGCAGACTTCATATTTGGTCTTTGAAGATACGTTGCAAAAGAAGCATATCAAGAGCACTAGAGGCTTAGACTTGCGCGCTGCACACTCAAAGATGTCTTCATATGCCAACCATTGGGAATATGTTGCTGTCTGCGTCTCGCTCGTCCTCTGTGTTCTCTCTTCCCCTAATCTCGGATCCTACCTCGGCACTCAACATCTTACACTGTTCCAGTGTACGCTAGTCTCGCGTATGCCTCTAAACTTTTGCACTTATTAGGATTCTTCGACTTTGTTGTGAGCTTAGTTAGGTGTGAAGAAAAACGGGTCATCCCTATATCCGCTGAACCACTCTTCCCTCATTTTGCCGAAGAGTTCCAATTTTCAATGATTTCTACGACTTGCTTTCCTTTCCATTTCTGGCGGTCCACTTCTCATCTTTAACTCCAATCTCAGCGAGAGCAATAGGCGCACCTCATTAAGTGAGTGCTAAGCTTTTCCTGACAGAACAAACTGTCTTCATGAGAATCTGATATTGAATTTTTTGAAAATGACGGACCTTGGTGCAGTAATTCACACAAAGGCACTCCAAATGAGCACAGTTTGAAGAAATTGCGTCCACATGATCATCATTTATGAAAGGAACCTAAAATTGTGACAGGTTGCGAAAGGAAGGCAATAAGAAGCCCTACCAGGGCAACATACTCCATTTAGCCGGAATCGCCTAATTGGCGCTGGATTTGTGTGAAAACTGATAATTACCTAATCTCTTTAAGATAGATGGGTTTCAGTAAGTCACACCGTTTACCGGAGAGGCTATGAAAGCATTCAAATCTTTACGATTCAGTGGGAAGGCCATGTGTATGGCGTACTTGCAGAAATCGAAATCATTTTTCCCTTGCTCTCTCCCATTTTTCACACCCTTTATCTGAGCATTCGAATACCCAGCTGAATACTAATTAAACGCTTCTACTTTTCGAGGAATAGTTTTTTTCGTATCCCCAAATTGTGAGCCGCTTAAGTGATATGACAATAATAAGAACTATCATACAATAGATCCTCAACAAGAATGCAAACTTACACCCCACAAGTTCACCACACGCAAATTCGGTAAGAATTGCTTCAGTTTGAAAACATTGACTGTTTCGTAAACTTCCTCTTCTTCGTCCTCCACCTTCTCGTAAGTACCTGAAACTAGGTCATAAGGCTCAAAATGGCAAGCGATCCACGGAGAACCCAATTTAATGGAATATCGCATGGTTGACAATCCTAAGAAGCAACTTGGAACTCTGATTCGGTTCCGATGAGTTCCACAATTTTGCTGGCGCAATGAATGTAGGGAGCCTGCGTCACACTCAGCTGACTTATACACCCTATACTATAATAGGTCACCGCGCTGCGTCCGAAGGATTCGGTGCGACGTGAGCTGCATGAGCGCTGCGACGAACACCTCAGCCCTGATGCACAGCATGATAAGTTTCGAGTGTAGCCTTCGGTTTTGTTCAGGAATTTACGAATTATTATATTCACTATAGAAGCAAATTGAATCGAACTAATTACTTTTTATCATAGAAAAGAATTGAGTTGAACCATTCTCTTTTTTTGATATTATCTTGATCACAAATATAACAGTAACACAGTAATATTTTTAAATTATTTGAATTTATTTTAGGGGTCGGGATCAAAGAAATCGTTCAGTCTCCGTTTCGCACATGCCCTTAGACGGAGACTGAACAAATGGAGTCTCCTCCCTCTGCTCATCAGTAAGGAAGGGAGGACAAAAGAGTTTAACTGATGAGATCAAATTTTTTGATTGAATAGCTAATTATGCTATTAATTTTGAACTAAATATACGCTATTGTTTGTGAGTAATCAAGTAATATTTTTAAATGTGTTAATCATATCACAAAAAAGGTAAGTAAATTAAGACAATTTATTTGAATTTTAAGACAATTTATTTGAATTTTACCCAAACTTTATTATTAAAAGGTTTACTCACCTATTTTCTCCATTGGTAAAATATAATATAGGATAACATACAATTCAATTAATGTCTTGGAAGAGAACTGCCTCCCTGCGTCGTTCCATATGAATAAATGGAAGTGTTTTCATGATATAACGTGTATAAAATTTTTTATCACGTTTAATCATTCCTTCATTGCTAGGGAGTCATTCTCTTTTCAAGGATCGTCGAGTTTTCGGAAAAATTCAATTAGATTTTTCATTTTTATTTCGTATTTGTGTTTTATGAAGACGTTTTTAATTATGCATTTCATAAGGTTGATAATAAACACATCTGTGTTATATCCTGATTCGTTTAATTGTTTTTTGGTGTGTTCTAATCTATTTATGAAATTCTTTTTATTAGTGCACGTTCGTGCTATTCTTAGGATTTCAGAATATATTGTATTATGTTTAATACTACATGATATATTAGTAGTTGAGTTAGAAAACCGTTTGATAGGAAAATTAAAATGATCTGTTTTGTTATACATTTTTGTGTGTATCTTGTTTATTTCAATATTAATTTCTAAATCTAAATAATTACATTTATATTCATTGTCATGTGTAACTTCCAATTGTAAAATATTTTCATATATTGCGTTAAGTTTATTCAGAATAGTATCCGTATCTGTATTATGTATAATAAGAATATCATCCATATATCTGAAGGGTTTTAGCTGTAGGTATTTTGCGTTGTTATTATTGAGTGAGTAAATGTATTCAAAATATGATAATGTAAGATCAGCTAATAAAGTTGTTGCTAATATAACATAACTAATATAACTAACATCTAACATCTAACAACTCTAACATCAGCTAATAAAGTCGAAGTCGTTGCTCAAGATAGAGAGAAAGAGAGTGACTGGAACGCTAGACGACCCTCCGGATCAAATGCTTTGTTCATTTCGTTAGAATGGGGCCATATCTTATCCTCCCACGCAAGGGACGCGTCCTTCGCCACTGTTCTACGCTGAGTTGGTGGAGACAGGGTTGCGTTACAGGGCCAGCCATACTCTGCGTTTCTAGATTCAGGCAGCGCCACCCCTCAGAAGAAAGAGTGCCCCTACAGATGCGGGTAGCTACCATATCACTCGTTCAATGATGGGCCGTATGACGCAACCTGAGTATAGAGCGCGGGACGCGTTTCCTTGGGGGAATGATAGGAGACGGCCCATGGAAAGTGGAGGGGTGATGGGGACCGTCGATGGAGTAAAAAAGGTAAAAAAATGCATTGAAAACGCTGAAGTCAAAACCTCCTATTCCTGTAGGTCTAATCATGGTGCAATGGAATAGCCCATTCTGAGAAGAGAAGCGGGAGAGCACGCAGAACGAGGCGCCGCAGACATACGGTCGTTGCATAGAGAGCAATAGGATAGCCAGCTAAGGCCAGCAGTTGGGTTATTGGTAAGGCCTCAGCGTCGTTGTTGTCCACTTTCAAGCCACGACAACTACAGGTCTGTGACACTCGTGAACAACCCTATCCTAAACTTCACAAGGACTGCTGCTGTAGACTGACTGACTGTGCCTTCAGGGTTTTGGTGGAATTGCAGAATCTGGCAGTAAGCGATAAAAGAATGGATGCCCCCAAATCAATTGCCGTTCCGTGATCATTGGTATCTTTCGTTCTTCAAGCAAGCTTTTCCTCTCTCCGATTCTCTCAAAACATTGACGACCAACTCGGCCCAACGTAATGCACATGACTGTAACCGATTGGAACTAAATAGATATTCGGTCTTGAAAATCGCTTTACATGCGTAGCAGCTCCAAACGATTCTCTGGAATCCACTTTGGCTAGGCTGAAGATTTGCGCTGAAAGCCACGAAAAGCTGTGTAATACGAGATTTATTACCGACACGAAAGCATCACTCAAGTGCTTTTTATAGGCAACAAACAGCACTTACGAACCACTACACAACACTCAAATATACCTTAGCCATCTTTTTGAGAACTCTGAAATTCATAGAAGATTTGGGAAATCTTTGCTAACATAGAGTTATACTCACCAATAATGTGCAAAAGTTCCACTGATGAAATGAAGGTGTAAACCTTTCTGAAAAATAGCAATGTTATCACGTCCCCTTCCTGAAAAAAAAAACGCACCTCAAAAAGCCTTCGAGAAAAATGTTTTCGGATAAGCAGAGTGTTAAACTCCGCAATCGAGACGGAAAAGACTGCAAATCGGTGAAATCGTGCAGCTGCATTGCCGTTGAGAAATCTGGAAGAATTTCTAATTGAATTGAATTTTGTTCTGGAAATCATGTCTTGGAGCGTTGTTCAAGGAAGAAATTGCAAAACAAAACATGTGGTCAAGGTCTAGTTTCATTTATTTATTCATTGTCTCTGCAGAGTTGGTCTCTATGATGCAGTCAAGTTATCTTAAAGCAACAGTTCCTGTAGGGTCGAAGTGGGCGTGACGGACAAAACTCGCACCCCCCCCCCCTCCCTACTTGCCAGCCGTGGAGATTCGTTAACGATCACGATTTCCATCGTGGATCGACTTCAAATAGTCCCTTTGATCCCAAAACGATCTCAGATGCCTCCGCAGCAGTTATCTCCACGGTTGGCAAGATGGGGTGCGACCTTTGTGCGCCACGCCCACCTCAAACTGCTGGGATTGCTGCTTAAATTACAAAAACCCTCTTATGAATCCCCTATTGTAGGCAGCTATGAGTGCAACTCTCTGCTTACTTTACTACTTGAAGCGACAACAACGTTGCGAAGAAATGACTAATGGAGGTGCGATAGAAAAAACAGAAAAGGGAAAAAAGAACGCTCTGGAGTGCGGAAATGCACGAGCTTATCGATATTTTCTCTTAGCAAATCCACCAAGCAATCCTACTTTGCACAATCCTATGAAAAGAGTAGATTCTAAGAATTAGGGTAAAATTAATACGTATAATGAAGGGTACTTACTATCATTCAGTATTCAGAAACTAGCTCAGTGTGATATTCAAATCAAATATTCATGTGCAATTTAAAACAACGTTTTTGCCGATGGCCTAGCCATTGGAGAAGTGTATGTACCATTTAGTAGCGTTATTCCAATTCGTGGAGGAGATGACCAAAGAATCAAGAAGCAGGCCTTCTAAAGCTCACGATTAGCCCCCTTCTTTAGTTGCTATGTCTCAAAAAGGTGAAAGTGGTGCATTGGCGTGGCGCCGCTTACCACGAACCCGATCGAGGAAATAAATGCTGGGCAGAACGTAGTCTAGGACGACTGAGCTTTCCATCCCTACAGGTCGGTCAGCTGGTACCACGACTTGTCTGGGCGGATAACGGGAATACAGCTAGGATTCCGAATAGAAGCACTATGCGTGGCGTGTCCAAAAAGTACTGATCAACATCGAAAGCCTTGAACTTCGAATTTCATGCTTCCAAAAGCAACTCCAAGAGCTTTTTCGTGAGTGTAAATTGAAGGACCCTTCTTGACATAGAGCATAACTCAAAATAACTACCGAAGAAACATGTAAATGCAGAACTATTAAACAATTTAACACATTAGATATTGAAAAGTACGGGATCATTCGTCCAATTCAAAATAATAGCATAGAATTTGTGACACTATATTGCAGAAACCCTGAGAACCTACTTGAAGAGGGTTACGGAGATTAGCGGCCAATCTATTGGGTTGTCCGGAAAGTTTCCGCCGTTTTTGGTAGCTCGCTTTCAAATGCTTCATTCCTGAGCAATTTTTTAGAAACTGCCAACATTTTAGGTATGGTTAGGAAGCGCTTTTCTCGCTCTGTCTAAATCTACTCTTTATTTTCGAGCCGGAAGCATTTCCGTCTTTTTCTGAAATTTTTAATACAGCATACCCAACAGGCTGTTTTGCATGGGTTTTTTGTTTCCTCTCAAACTTGCTCGAAAATATGCGGAAGCGAGTAGCGATATCGCTGTGCACTTGGTCTGGAATCCGCAAAAAATATTCCAGGCAGTCATGATTCAAAATGTCTTTCTCGCGATGTTGAGAGCCTCGAAGGAGATTAGGGTGGAGGTAGGATATCGGAGGTTGACAGAGATTAACTAAGTATTTCTGAACAAACCAAATATGCATGAGGCTATTTAGCAGACCTATTCTGAATTAGTCATAAGAAACATGCGGTTCCCGGACACTGTGATGAGGGTAAAATTTTTGTAGAAGTCGATAGGTGGGTGTCGCCGACGATTTTACCCACTGTTGCGCACCCCCATCTCGCACTTCCAGCTGTGCCCTAGTTTAACTAGCTGAGCCACGAAGCTGTGCTGCTACTATTATACATAGTAGGCCTCTTATCTACTAACTATCACCTTTCCATCCATCGTGAAGGTCTCCTTAGGGAGAATGAGTATTGAAACCCAACACGGTGATGAAACGACCTTCGCTAAGTCTTTGCCTATAGAACTCCAGCGCTTTTAACTGCCGTCTCACTTAAAATTACATTTTGTAGGAAAAGACATTAGGAATGTGATAGTTTTTGTTCCGACCGAGAGTGCTTTATTTGTACCGAGATATACGCTTTCGAAGTTGAGGGTCAAAATCGGCGGAAACTTTTCGGACAACCCAATATTTCCGGGATAAGCCATGCATTATGGTGCAAATCAGAATCACGTGACACTTGTCATTATTAATTTGCTTGGGATTCGAACAATCTAGATTCAGCTAACGTCTTAAGAATGGTTTTTCAAAGTCTTTTTAGAAGAGAAGCTTTGATTTGTAGCCTCAGTGGAGTTAGAATATCGCGATTCGGAAACGTTACAATGGAAGGTGATCCGAAGTGAAAAGGGTTTACGCCACTTCACCTACCATGGGAATGAGAGGGTTAGCCGGTCAGACCGGAGTCGATCCGGTATATTACTCCTTGACCCATGCACCAGCTAATGAGAGTCGCTTAGCAGCTCCCTTGCCCAACGAAGAAAGATTGGATCATTGAAATTACAGAACTTACCCAGCGTAAGATGTTGAAGTCGCGGACATTTGTTGGCCATCTCATAGAGGACATTTGGTGTGATAAGATCGGTTGTGAGCTCGACGATTCGTAGTTCAGAAAATTGTGTGCCGATCAGTTGCAAGAAATAATCGTGGTTCGATACCTGGAAATAACAATGAGGACTTCCAGGCGGGTTTTCAAAAAGTAAAACAATCACCTGGATGCCACCGTAGTTTGGCCTGAATGACACGAATTTCCATAGTAGTGGACTGCATGCGACATTTCGCCATCGTTTACAGACTTGGCCTGATTGTAGGATCTGGAATTGAGCGTTTAGTGAGAGCCTAACTTCAACTTTAATCGTCAAACTTACTTGGTAGGGGGTTAGATAGGAAAATATCTGTTGCAGGACCTTGTCAGGGAGCTTATCGATTGTCTGAAAAAAAGAATAGTCACGATTGGATTTATGAGGCTGAGCGTAATGGCTGTTATATGAAAGTAAGTCAGCAGCTTCACAGGTGCTCTTACAGAATCGCCTCGTCTGATCGCTTCATTTGCGGCCGCCTCCAATTGTTCGAGTCTACTTTTCACTTCACCGTCCAAATCGGGTCTAGTGACCCTACGGGCCATTTCGAACATTTCCGTCATTTTGACAACAAGAATCGCTCAGATCAGGAATAAGGGACGAACGATACTTTCAGTAGAGGAAATTTGTATTGAAGAGTAATTCGGTAGAGCTGTTAATAGGCCAGTGAGGTGTTTTGTAGGGGCAAGGGTGAAAATCAATGCATGCGTGCGTGAAGAAGCTTTGGCGTGCTGCTATTACACTATGGCCAAACGTCCTCCATTGTGCTCGGCTACTATGGCTGCTTCTACACTTCCGACCTGGGTTTTAGCCCACGGGTTATCTGGCCGTAACCCATGGGTCGAGAGAGACTTCAATAGGTAATGAATCAGAAGTTATGCGTCGAAGAAACCCGATTAATCTGTGTTTTTGGCTATCGTAAAGTGAGGATGAAGAGACTCGAGGCCGAAAGGGCTCATTTTCGCACGCATCAGCTGAGCACGTTTGGCTAACAGCTGGATGTGACGAGAAAATCAGAAAAGTCTCACGTTCATAGGGGATAGAAGCCTCCATAACTTCGGAAAGCAGGGTCAACCCTAGCGTTGGTACTTTTTTTGAAAATATAGCGACCCTTCCTCCCAGCAGGTCTCGACACGAGCTCCTCACACCATCAGCTTCGGGAAATTCCCTTACAATCACTATCCTCAGTTTGCGATCAGTCTGAAGGCTCAGATCGCTCATTTTTTTCCCGACGAAGTCGTCAAATGCTCATCGAAAATGATCTACTTTTCCCTCCACCACGACTTTTCAAATTCCACAAAAACGTCCCACCTTTCCGAACTTCCCCTTCGCCAACCTCCGAATACTAATCTTCTCCCAAAATCGCAAATACGGCCCGCGTTGGTACTACTCCGTAGCAATGGACGGTTCACCCTGGTTGGAAGTGCTCAATGTGCTGCTCTAGAAGTTTTATTTGAATTTTGTACTCGATGGTTCCAGAAGAAACGGGAACATTTCATGAAATATAATACCTAATAAATTTTTGATGTTTCTTCGTTTCTTTCTACAATTCATATTGAAGAAGGGAGAGCGGCTAAAGTGGAGCACATCTGTGGTATATTGGCAAAGGAGGTGCTACCGCGCGCAAGTTTGGTTACAATGTTTCGCGTTGGATTGTCCCTGGTCTTCCCCCAATATTATTCCTATTGAGAAATAAAAGGATAATAATATATAAAGAATTGCTTGCAACGGCGAGGAGATTCCTGTTTTTCGACAGAAGCCTTTCTCCTTTTGTCGAACCGCACACAAGCATTTGGATTTTTTGAAAGTGTTAATTTAATTCCTAGATCAATGCAGAGCGAGAGGGTGATAGATGCTAAATCTTCATATAACGAATTTTTGCATCCTTCATATTAAGGGTTGTGTTAAATTTCTCTGATTGAACGAGAACATTGGCTCGACGAAAACGCTGCGATCTTTGAGCTCTCCGGCCAGTAGAATAGTTCGACAGAGCCAGAGCGCGACATCTGGGTAGCTGTTTTTGTTTTCTTGGACAAGCCTATTATCATCAAACTAAGGTGCCAAGCCTGATCGAGACAGCCCTTGAAGGGAAAACAAAGACTGACTGGAAGACAGTGCTTTGATGACAGATCCTGTATGTTCTAGCCTTTGCTGACCACAGAAGCATACATACGTCCCCTTCAGAGAGCGTCTTCAACGCCACTAAACCCTCAATCTTGCGTAAGGACAGTCTCACCTTCACATGAGAGCTACAAATATGTGGGTCTTGAAACAACGGTTTCTCTTACCATTCACAAGGAGAGAATGTAGGAGAGGGAGGACTAATAGAGGATCAAATTTCGTTGACTTGGCTTCAAGGGCAGTGAACCCAACCACGCGCGCGAGTGGTCCTGCCCAAAAACGACGCCTGATGACGTCATCGAAACTGCTCAATCTTCCAGCCGTCGTGTTCACTGCCTCAAAAGCATTTCAGGTCATCGTGCGGCTCCAAAAGTTGGCGCTCTGTTCCATAAATTTGTGCCATCGCGAACCTTCCACTAAATCATTCACCTTTCCTGCAGTCGTTAATCGCTTCGTTGAGAAATTGTTCTCTAGGAGCAGGACCGATCGTAAAGAGAATTTCTTCTCGTAGTAAATCTGATACGACTTTTCCTGTTTATAGCCTTGTTTTGACTTTTCCAAGCAATGTTTTTCTTGCTGTACAGCGACTGCTGATCAGTTGCTTTACTCTGGAGTCATTGATCAGCGGTGATGCACCGGGGTTTCTTCTAGACCATCTGATAGATAGATCTTCTGAACAGATCAGCAAGCGTGCTTCGCAACCTTTCAACCTGCTCTGCGCAGAATTCTATAACTCTCTGAACGACTTTTTTTTGACAGTTCCTTCCCTGTTGATTTCAGAACGAAATACCGTCAATCAGCGCTAATTTGCTTAATTTTTTTGAATAAACGATGTGGTTTAAGCGACGATTTTTTTTCGGTTGCTGCTCGCGTTCATGCCTAGGGGAAAGTTGTGCTGTTAGTCACACACCACAGCAATGCGGATAACTGAACCTATAATTGAGACTGACATGCCTAGCTTAGCACAAACGTAGTAAAGATCATTCATCACTGCCAGTCAGTATCATAGAAGTGTTTCTTTCAGAACTACCCAAAGATAAGACTGACAAAATTGGAGGGGAGGCGTTCATCGTTGCCCCATAAATTACTATTTCACTCAAAGGAAAGTCTCGGGATAAAATGGATGTCTAATAGCGTTCCATACTGGAGCTTCACGTGGGAAATGATTATTAAAAGGAGAGAAAGCAAAAGAAACCCTCGATTACGACCCGAACAGAGTACCGCTTTACATCAGCCACTTTCCACCTCGAAATCGGGGAGGAGATCACTCGGATGAGTTTCATGAGCGACTAGTTCCAGTTGCTCCAGCGCTAATGACAGTGAACCACAATGCTAATGAGTCACAACTGCGGTCATGCTCTTCCCCAACGTCATGTGGCAGCCGACAGCGGATGGAGGGGTTTGCGGACCAAGGTGTGGATTGCGGGTGGAAGAAAGTGATACCGCCTTTCTCGTCAATTTTTGAGCCGCGAGGAGACGCTTCTGCTTCTGTACCACGATAGGAGATGGAATAGGCGAGCGTGGCGCTTTGGCGTGCTTAATGCCGAAGCGTGCCTTCAAAGCAACAGTCCCAAATCGAATTTGCGGGGTAAAGTGGTCCCCAATGAATTTGTAGGTGAGGAGGTGAGGGACCGAGTTCAAATAGTCCCTGTGATTCCAAAACGATTGCAAATGCCTCCGCAGCCATTCATGCGCTTTCCAAGACCGGCGAATAAGGCGACGGACTTTTGGCTCTGTTGGCACGCGGCAAATCGCGGGGCGGACTGCGCGGCGATCCGTATGAGGAATGCCTTCGCGGATTTTACAGTGGAACACAACACGTCAAAGCGTTGTATGCAGGTGGCGGATAAACCCGCAAGGTTTTGCGAATGAAATTACTTTTAATGTGTGGAAATTTGAGGATAACGGTGATAGTAAGGAAATTAGTAGGAAATGATGAGAAGGAGCCTAGCGATCAGAGCGCCGATGTAGTTGGAAGGGGGGATGAGGACATTCAAGTGGATGAGCGAATTACTGTATTTGGAATTGAACCTCAAGGAGGGGAAGGTACTCCGGTAGAGAATGTGACAATTTGTACTCTCCCTGGCACTTCTCTCCTAACCTGGGCTCAGTCCCAGTGTCACCAATCATTGGCCCTGTTCAGAATGAGGGAAGTGAAGGAGGGCCTGCGTTGCCTATCGGGGGCCACTTAGGGAATATTTTGCTGAGTAACTTCTGTCAACACGGCAATCTCTGCCACGAAAAAAAAAGGCCGAAGACTTTGGCCCCCACTTCGGCCCGAAGTGCAACCTGGACAAACCTTTTCGCCCCCTCTGTGTTAGGCCTGTTTTGTGCTCAACTAGGAAGAGTTTATAATAATTACCTGTGAAAGAATGTTCTCGTATTGTGCCCGATAATTAATCCGGAAAATTCCATATTTTACGAGGCTTCTAGCCGCTGCACTTTCAACGCACGCATGTTACAGCACTTGCCGAGAAAAATCACCGCTTAAACCACAACAGCGTATAAAAACCCTCAAACTAATCATAACTGAAGACTTTCAGGATGAATGTCATAAAAAAACACAGTGTGCGGAAACGCCAATAAAAAAGTTTTCTGGATATGACGAGTTACACAGCTGAGCGAAACGCCTCCACCCTCTCGCAGGAGAATTGTGCACCCTTCACTTACCCATTGATCCTGGAAATCGCTCAAAGAAATGAGGCACTTCTGACGACTGCATACCTCTACACTAGAATGCGAATCTTCCCCCATGCACTAATGTGATACGCCCACAGAAAATATCGCTCAAAGCACATCCTCTATGCATGAAAATTATACAGCTCTAGAATCAGAGGCTCTGATTGCGATATCATAGAAGCTAAGAGCTAAGTGGCCAAGGAAGCCAGATGTGGTTGCTTTTTAGCGGAGGTGGGGTATTTGGAGCGAAGTAAGGCTCCAAACATGTGCTCCGTGGCGTCCTGAACCACTCTTTAGTTGACGGTTTGGGCAAGGTGTGTTGCTACATAGTAAAAAGCATCGTATGCTTTCACTTTGACAGGGCAATTTGGAGTGAGTGGCCGTACCTCCTAACTAGTCGGTGTAGAAAAATAAAATAAAAATAACGAAAAAAGAAAGCCAGTATCAAGGAATTCCATTCGAGAGCCATAAAAACCTCTAAGAGAACAGGTTACACAGTTGCGAGCACCCTTACAAATCTAACCAGAGTATCTATAAATCAAATCTTTCAATAAAACTGCGCTGCATCCAGCGCTAATCAATGACTCCAAATAAAACATCTGGCTAGAGATGCTGTGCCTCAGCGAGAAAGAAAGTGCTTGGAAAAAACAAACTGAGCCGAGAAAAGAAAAGGCTGTAAAAAGAGATCTTATAGAAGAGAGTAAAACAGTTCAGTTAATGAAGGATATTTCAAGATGGGGACGTGGTCAATGGACTCTGGTAGAATCTAAAATCAATGAGGGCGCATATGGTGTGGACGCATGTGGCACCACTACGCACGTTCACGGTATAGGGGTGAAATTCGAATAGAATATCGCTTAGGCCATCGAAGCCTTCGATCTTTCAAGAGTCGCTTAGTTGGGCATAGATGCGTCTGAAGGGATAAAGCTGGCTTTTGCCTTGTTTCTGATTGTTAACTGCTGTTTTTGGATGCAGTTCGCCTTGCAAATGTTTCACAAGAATGTTGGGCTGCGAACAAAACTTTTGGCCCAGACGGGACTCGAACTCGCACATTTTGCTGTAACCTTAACAGCAAAAAAGTCGTGTGCGAGTCCCGTCTGGGGCAAAAGTTTTGTTCACAACCCATCATTCTTGTGAAACTGGCTTTTGCATCGTCTGACCCCACAATCATCGGTGAGGATCAAATCTGAATTCTGCGAATTGGATGGTAGTAATAAAGTACGTGGCGCATCCCGAAGAAAACGAAGGTCGGAAAATTTATCTTTTTTTTGTTTTGCACGTATTATGAGGATACACTAACAATCAAGAGCATCGTTCCTCTGTGCTCATTAGAAGGAGGGGAGGAAGGAACAACGACTGGCAGCAGTGTTTCAAAAAAGGATAACAAGGTTACTCGTCAAATGTTTCAAAGTAAAACAAAAGTATGTAGTAAGCAAAAGCTCGGTTGGAACCTAAATAATTTGGCTTTTACTAAGTTTCCCAGCACCAAGAGGAGGAAAATTGACTTAGTTCGTGGAAGGCAGGGCTAGTTTTCGAAATGAAATTTTTTGAAAATTTATAAAAGAACCTCAAACTGGAAAAATGGCGGAATGCCTCATAACACCCCTTTAAAGGTTAGCCGCCGTTCTGGTCAACCCTGATGCTCTCAACGTTTTGAATTTGTCCAGGAGATTTGTTATGAGCTTGTTGACAGGGAGAAGGATAGGATCAAGCATGAAAAATAACGCAAGAATAAGTAGAGAATCAGGAGGCGGCAGTAGGAAAAAATTAAAATGTTTCGTCAATACAACAAAGTAAAATCGGATTTCCAGTGATAAAGAAACATACGGTAGTAAGCACTAATGTTCACCTCCGAGGATTTCGGTAGATCTGCTCCGATTTTATAAAGATCCACTGACGAAGGAGTTTGATGTACCTCGCTAGATAGCATCAATAAACTAATATTGGCCAATGGCAACGCAGCGGATACGCCCACCTCGTTGGATCAGAAAAAGTGAATGGGGGAACACTCATTGGTCGACATGTCGTGCAGGAAACAGCTTCGTTCAAAAGATCCTCTGACATTGTCCTTGATCACTGGGAAACCACATATACCACAAAGATCGATACGTCATTTTGACAAGTTTAAGTTGACAACATTTTCTTGCCCAATTTCACAGTGACCACCAGCGTCGACCCTTCTCTGCTAAATTGTCAACAATAAAGTTGTGTTTGTGTCTGAAAGGGATGATGGGAGGGGGTGGACGTGTTGCTGATTCGATTGAGACTGGAAATGTGTATAATTTTCTGTCTCAAGAGTAGTTACGTGATACAAACCCTCCCCGTAACACCTCATGCTCATCGACCTTCCAGGACAATTTGAGTTCGATTGAATTTAGAATGAGTTCGAAGGGGTCATGTGACACCGCAGTCACTGTGCAGTGGCTTCCCAGGGGTGAAGGGGAGTCTAGAGAGATACCGTAAGCAGCGTCAATCGTTGTACCAGATTCAGTAAGGGATCATATCAGAGATTTCCAGATGGGGGACGTATTTCTGGTGCGTGCATATTTATGCAATTTCATTAGTGGTCGTATTTAGGTTTCCCAGAAGGGAATTTTCTTACGACTTTGACGTAAATTACTTCAAGAAGAAGGTGTGAAATGGAAAGAAAGAAGCTCAACGGCGGTTATTGAGCTAAAAGGGAGTGGGAGAGCCCGGATTGTGATGTCTAATCACAGAATCAAATGCTATAGAAACAGCTCTAGTGGTGCAGGTAGTCGGTGGTGTAGCAATAATCTGATTAGAGTATCTTCATTCTAGCGACTGCAGCCGTAAGAGAATTTAAAGGCAAAAG
>KZ345080.1:183566-205033 GCA_002352805.1 Teladorsagia circumcincta | reverse complement strand
CACAGGTACCCCTGTGTAATAAACAATTAACAAAAAAAAAACCTAGCAGAACGGGAGCTTGCCTCCCGCTGTGATTTCTATCGCGCGAGTCACGTGTGCTGTAGTCATTTACGTGAACCTCCTTGGTAAAGCGGCAGAGTTCGAAAGCGAAGGATCAACAGCTGGGGTGGGCGTGCGGAAGGCGTGGACATGTAGAGGGTGTAGTGGGTAAATTTGTTGCGTTGTAGCAGAGGCCTTCTTCCGCAAACGCGTCACGTTCAGGTCATCAAGGGCCTAGTCTCCATTTATAGCAGACACAATTGACTATTTTCATCGTTCAATGTATAGTGATGCCTGCCTTTGAGTTGGAAAGTTGGCACCGCAAGTGTAGGATTAGTAGGGATTGTTTGGGTGTGGCCAACACATCAGACGTCTCACAAGGATGTTTTCCATTCCACTGAAACATACAGGAACGAAAAATAAATACTAGGTGGTGGTTTACGCCACACATTCAACTTCCACTTGGAATTGTGGTAGGGCATGAATGTGTCTCTAATCATACCCATAAGCAAGGACCATCGAGGCCAATTGATGTGGAAATCAGTACTTTGTTCTCTGAGCTATGGCTATTCGATGAGCTGTTATCAGTTACTTACCAATTATCCAATCACGTAGCCAGGCTCAAATAACACACGTGCTGATTCCAAAATAATTATGACCCCAAAAAGGAATCGCCTCATAGAGCCCTGCAACTGTCAACCCGCACACAAAACTCGTACAAGGTTGGCATGTATGGCAGCTAGGGCTGGGTGGATAGCTGCCGGAGCTGTAAATTTCATGGATCTCCGCCCTTCAACACGTCCTCCCCCGCCTCTCAAAACCCCAAATATGTATTCTCTCCGTGAGAAGATCACAATATATTTTACCGTCGCTGGGAAAATTTCAATGAGCAGTTGACCTTGCCCTTTGGAAGGCTTAGTCGACCTGAACGAGATGTGATCCTCCCACATGTGCCTGCACCACAATCGCTTGCTTCCAGGCTTTTGCGAGAGTGAGTCCTACGTGAATTGACAGTGATTCTTTTTGTTCGACTCTACGGTAGAATTCCGTAAGCCACGTGAAACCATAGTGAAAGCCTCTCGCATTAGTGCATCTGTTTCGTCTCCAGAGGAGCACCAACATAATAAAAATGAGCTATTCGATGAGCTGTTAAGCGGCGACAGTTGGTATCATCGATTTGTAGAAACGATTTTTGAGATTTTTTTATGAGTCAGTAGGGAAAGATAGAAAAAATATCAAACGAAGAAAAAGAGAGAGCGGAGCAGATGTATAGCATAGCGATCACAGTGTAAAACCCTACACAACCACATAAATCATCAGATCACCCATTGCGCAAAAGCACACACACACACACATTATTTCCTAGAAATCAATTATTGATCGACCAACCTATACGAACACATCGTGTGTTTTAGAGACACTCAGGTGGAATTCAATTGCACTCAGAGATTGTCAGTTCCGTGAAGAGGTTGGTTTTCTTCATCACTTTATGAATGTTTACTTAGAGAAGCCCTCGAACAACTTTACTGGTGGCGAGAAATGATGAAGTGGAATTGTATAAAAAAAAGAGGTGGTAAGGCGATAGGAAATGCAGTTACGTCATGGGAAATGGGATCTGGGCTCATTGGAGAAGGTAAGAAAAATTAAGTAGAAATGCAAACACAGCGTATTTGGAGCTGGAGGCCGAAGTAAATGGGTAAGCGAGTTTATGGATAAAAAATGGACAAATAAATAAAAACATAAAATAAAAAACAAACACAATAAACAAGTATAATATAAATATAAAATTTTCTGGATAAAATTATTTATAAGATTGGAGATTACTTTTTCAATACTATGAGAACGACATCAC
The DNA here is from genome assembly GCA_002352805.1 of Teladorsagia circumcincta. Taxonomy (NCBI): domain Eukaryota; kingdom Metazoa; phylum Nematoda; class Chromadorea; order Rhabditida; family Trichostrongylidae; genus Teladorsagia; species Teladorsagia circumcincta. The sequence continues at coordinate 203,142 of KZ345080.1, read as the reverse complement.
AAGATGTCACGAGGACGATGCGTTAAGCTCGACCTCAGGTGGTAATGAAACCCGCACCACTCCCACATTCCGATTAAAAAATAAAAATAAAAAATTGTAATAAGAAAAGTAGTAATGCCCTGGAAAATGCTGGGGCCACAATGAGAGGGGAATGGAAAAAAAGAGAAAAAACAGCAAGTAGAACAAAAAATAGAAAAAAGAGAGTTCAAAGAAAATTACTAATGAATTTTGAATGAGGAATACGTATTCATGCTTATTATGCATTTCAGTTTTATTTATTTGATTTACTATATCATAATTAAATAATGCTTTCGGTACAGATAGAATATAGATTCTAGTGACATTGGGTACATGGGAGGTTTCTTGAGTTTCGAAATGGTGCTTGGAGGGAAGGGGGGGGGGTAAACCGCACGTATCTTCAGCTTCCCAGGCTCCGACGAAGGCTATAAGGCCGAAATGTTGGTCGAGTAAAAGGTTGGTAAAATCTTGGATACGGCTCAACAAACCTCACTGAAAGTGACTCTCACAATTTCTAGATCAACCGAGAGTCGAACGTGAACAGTAGTTACGTTATAATAAAAATTAAATTTATCAATATTAAATGAATTAATTCAGTATTGATTTTTCGATTTTATTGTTGTTTTTATTCATTATCATTGTTATTTATTACTGCTAACAAAAAGAAAATGATAAATGTAAATTCGTCACATAAATGGAGTAGGATTGAAGAAAAGAAAAATCTAACAGAAGTTTTCCCAGCCATCGCTAAAACTATGAAAAAGGTAAATATATTGCAGAAGTTTAAAATGGAAAGAAGGCTAAAAGGAAAAATAGTGGGCGAAAAAAATGCTATATCATAATTATTCTGAATCTTGACCTGTATCTTGACAAATTTTATCAAATCCTGAAGCGAAGATAAGTTTTCCTCAAGTTTACTTGAGACTATTGCTTGTAACATTACTGCGAAATGAATACAAGGTCTAGGGCTCTCCGCTGGAAAACATCTACGCAAAAATCGACCAACTTGTTGGAAATTTTTCGGCAGTTGCGCCTCCGTACCAAACTCGTCCTCAAATAGGCGCTCGGCAGTCATCTGGATGAGAAAACGTTGACGAAGTTCACGAAAATCTTTGGGATTCATCGGAAACATTTCTGCCGAGTGCAAACGAACACCATCCGGACAGAACGATATAGTGGGCAGTAAAGTGCACAAAAAGTACGTGTTCACTCGTTGCAAAAAAGTCGTGGATAAAAAAATGAGAGACATCTTAGCGGTGAGGGAGATGAAATGGTTAATGGAGGTGAACGGACACAAACACAGCCAGTTCCGCCAACGCCGCCTTTGCATCCGTCAACGCATAGCTGACTCCTCGGCTTCCTCACACCTCTTTGACTGAAATATCTCTCAAAATACGAGCTGTGGCGAGGGAGTTGAGCGAAAAAAATCAATCTCTTCTCTCGAGTTGCGCCACGTACCCAACCTCTATTCAGAAATTGTAGTGATATTTAAGTGTAGGTGGCTAATACACTTAACTGAGTTAGCACGCCCATGTGAAACTTAATGGTATCATCCTCCAAACGAATCCCGCGCTTCTCAGTGAATGATACCAATTTGGGAGCAGGGCAAGTATGTGCGTGATCAGATCCGCAGAACATACAGGAGTGGCCGAAGAAAAGAGACACTTTGCCCATGACGCACCTCATCAAATTTTTCGTCGCACAAGGTGTCGCTGTTGATGAAAGTTTTACGGCAAAATATCCCTTAGGTGTCTTCCCATGAGTAAGAGCAGACCCTTATCCTCTGCCCTCACCGTTCTCAAAATATGACATCATCTTCAAGCACGTTTAGCTCAACAAGGCTTACCGAAGCGTTTCTGTGTGAAGTTGCTTCGAAATTTCTTCAATCGGGTGATCGATAGATCGCTTCCTAGAAACAGTAGCTTCGAATATGCTAGACCCTTTCCGAGACGTATTTCAGGCAATGTCGTTATGGTCCATGGTCCGTCGAGGATTGCAATGAGCTTGAACCGTGCACAAGCTTCCCATGGCGAATACTTGTGTTTACGGTGGTGCAAAAAGCTATTACAAGGTTTTAGATTGGGACGTGCTCTTTGATATTAAGTTGAGGGCAGTCGATTTGGGTTCAGCAAAGTGTGATCAATGCTGCCTGATATGGGGTGAAGTGACTCTTTTTTTGGCCTCCACCCTGTGTATGCCGTAGGGGCAACATTTGCCCTTGTTTACGAAATCCTCTCGTGTTGTCAGTAAGGGGGACAAAATCCTGATATAGTAGGAATACCACCCAATTCGGGAAGCGCTTCTACCTTCGTCAGTGGGCCTCCGCTCACTTCGAATAATCTACAACGAAAGGATTCCAAGACGCCATAGTCATTTAGAAGGGATGTGTCCATTGAGAAGTGCTTTTGACGTTGATCTCAAATCTGTCTTCCAAATCTGCTAAATGATTCTGATGGTGAGAACAGGGTAATGGAGCAAACAGCGCAGTGGTAGTGGGAGAAACTCATATTCAGTAGGTCGTATTGTCGATGGTCATTTCGTGGTAACTGTTATTCTTTCTCCACAAAAACAGCTAAAATCGCTTTCAGCAGTATATCAAGCGATAATTCATCATTAATATTAGGTTGTCCCATTATCGGTGAATCACTTTACATTTATTGCTATGAAAAATCCAAGAAAAATGAAGGCGTGAAACATGTTTTGTGAAGTAGCACCCTTACTATCCTACCTGAGCAATTACTCGGCCCATCTACATGCTCCCTTCCGCGGCTGATACTCCATTTTTTCTGGAGCGTATTTTTGAGCTTCCTTCTTCATCACTTCCGATTAGGATATTTCAAACGCCAAACAACATAGTGGATCAATCGGCAGATAGGTGAGGGCACGCTCCCTCAATCCATGGTGCACCCGTGGTTCACCTTATCCCGGGGTAACTTATTCGAAGATGATCCACACTCCAACTACCCCTGGACCGGCAATCTCATTGCTTTCCCCGGCGCCACTGAGATTGGATCCGGAAGGACTATTCACCATTTGCCAGAGCGTGTCCAACTAAGATGGTGGAATGCAGACAACTCCGTAGAGTCTTGAAAGTATGGATTTTGTTCTTCCCGTGCTCTGTGCCCGAGTCAGCTCCCAAACCCGATCTGCATCGTTATGTTCCGTCTGATCTCCCTTAGTTCCACACAGTGATCATCCAGCGTATTCACCAGGGTTGTGGACCTGGTGGAGTGTGCTATCATATCCACAAGGAACGGTAACCGTAAACGATTCGGCAATCGTCAAACTTTCTCTAATCCCGACACTTTCGTGATATTGATAGAACACGAGAGGATCTTGCGCTGGGAACCGCCGCGAAGTAATACTAGGGTCAGTGATAAAGGCAAATGTCGACAGCATAATAACGACGCGTCCAATTTGAGAGTGAAGCTAGTCAAAGTCTGCTTTTTTCCGAGATTGTTCGACCCCACATTGCGGTGAATATTCCTAAAAAAATGCAGGCACCCAGGCTAACAATGCTTACGCCTCCGCCGCGTAGCCCTAACTCGTGTCAGCAAAAGACAACCCAATCTGAGCTCTAACGCTTTTCAACAGAAAGCAATTTTGCGCAAAGCGACATGACCTCGGAACCGACTTCCGGTCGTTCTACGTTTGAGAGCTCAACAATTTCAAAGGAAGGAAGCGAATAATTTCCATGTATGGCCAGTAAATTGTGGACGACGGAGGTGTATGTCTGACTGAGCAAGGACTTAAAATTAAAGAGAAAAAAAATTGACACTATTATGGGACAACCTAATACAATACTTGTCTCCTTAGCGATGGCTAGACCTTACTATCGGTTGCAAAAAATGCCAACTTTTTACGGGTTGCCTGTGTTCCTGTCTGCTATGGAAAGATGTCTTAAATTTATAGAAATTTCTTGCGACGAGCTTCATCCTGATTTTTGTTTTATATAGGGAATCCTAGGGAATTTGATTTCGGAAAAGATCAGATGGCTCCTTAAGACATAGTGTAGGGCGAATTGCGCTCAATTACTGACCATTATCTAGGTATACAGCTGGCAGAGCAAAGACAACAAATTCTTTCAAAGAAAACCGAAAATCCCCAGCCAATGACCGGAAACATCTACAGGGGTGGCCAAAAAAAAAAGACACTCTGCTCATGAGGCGTATCGACAAGCTTTACGACATTCAGGGACTAAACGGGGCGGGATGTTTCACGACTAAATATTCGTTAGATGTCCCTGTATAAGCAGAAGCAGACCCTCCCACAATGGCCTCACCGTGCTTAGAATATAACGTCATCTGCCACTACCATTGAGCTGAAGGAGACCTTCCGTTATTGCTTCAGCCTGAAGCTCCGACGTAAATTTTTCAAACGGTCAATTGATGGTTAGCTTTCCAGAGACACTGGCTCTCATTACAAAAGACCGCTTTCAACCAGCGTTTCAGATGGCGTCTCATTGACACACATGGTCCCTCGGCGACGTCCTGGAGCTCGTGCGGTGCACCTTGCTCCTGTGGGAAAATCTCCTGATGCCGTAAGTGTAGAAGGCGGTTATGAAGTCATCTAATAGTAGAGTGGGATGTGCTCTTCAATATGGAGTTGGGATCATCCTTCTTGGTTTTAGGAAAGTGTAGTTAATGCCGTTCTAGTTGTGGGGTAAAGTGTCTCTTTTTTTGGCCACCCCTGTATACTACGTTCCTCATTGCATCCTTTTCCATTTGCACCAACGCTTTCGTTTTTCCAGAGAAGTTCAACCTACAGTTCCTCAAAATCGGTGTCATCACGACTGCAGAGATCTCCGGAACTCTGAAACGTGTCCACAGTTTGCCAGAAGCACCCTTGTCACGAAAATGTTTCTCTTGTCCACGACCTTGCGCGCCCACATGTGGCAAAGTGAGCCGGCCAAAAATTTCTGGAGCTTACTTGAAAAGTGATCTGGGAACCTGCAAGAGCCCCTCGGGGCCCGAAATGCTCGCGAGATGATCTTGGAAGAACCAGAGCTGAACCTCAAGGCATCTGTTCGGGACATCCTCTAGGAGAATCAAGGTTCTGCATCGAAACTGATTGCGGTTTCGAAAGCGAATCTTGAAACTGTTCTTGAAAGCAGATTGGGTTTTAATAGCAAGTCAGGAACGGAGATCATCACTCATTCATCAAATTTGAAGTTTTTCCCAGGGTTTCGTAAAATGAGCCCACCTTTTCCAGGTTTCAAATCGAGCCCACCCTGTACACTACCGAGCTTGTATATTGATGGAAGCTAGATGGTCGCTGTTGTTAATGTATGGTTCTCCATGGCATCGAGATATTTAGTCGATCTCTCGGGTATCTCTACAGCGGTCTAGGGAGTCTAGTCATTCATGAATTTGAAAACGCCAGCTCAGTGCTCGTCTCCACAATCCTTATATGGTGAAACTCCGGTTTGGGGAAGGGGTGGTTCCTTGCCATCTTATCCTTAGTCCTAGAGAACACTTCTCCGGACCTTCTATCACAAAGATAAGACCTTGCTATCTTACCCTTACTCCTGGAGAACACTTCTCCGGACTTCCTATCACAAGGATAAGATAACATGCAAATGGATCATTTACGGTGTCCATCTGATAAGGACCGCATCTGTGCCTCAAAATCCACGCATTCTATCTTGCCCACTTCCTTCCCAGTTATCCCACGTGGTAACCACCCTAGAACTCCTGCGCCCTTACACTTGCCATTGCAGGTACAGTTATGGAAGCATTTCAAGGTATTTCCACATTACGCCGACACTTCCGAAAGTTCATCTAAAGGTATCATGAGCGCACCATTATCATCTTGACTCAAGGGAGTGCCCCCCCCCCCCAAACTGGATTTTCTCCTCCTTATACCTCTACAATAAAGATTTCCAGCCAAGTTTTCACACCACATCGCAGCTCCGTGTAACGAAAACCTGACTGGATTTTGAGCTCTCTGAACTCAACTCTGTCGAACAATTGTTCAGCAGGAATAGCGTCAGATGCAGGTAGTGAAATATGAACTTCGTTCTTCGTCTAGTGGAGATCCCTGGCGGGTGGGAAAGGATTTATGGATGGCATCGTCAGTGTTCCTACACGAACATAAGAGATAATCGTAGGAAGCACATCTGGAACAAACACATAAAACCAACATCTGTGCAAGAGTTTACTGTAGAAAACGATCACTCAGTCAGATGTTCTGAGCTTACTACATGGATCTAAGAGCTCCCTGTTTGCAAAGCTGCTGGATTACATAACTTGCAAGGATAAAAATGCTCAAAGCAACACCCTCAGATCAAATTGATTGGGTCCCACGTTTTGTTCAATGGTGAAATTGCATACGCCGAGTTGACAAAGATTAAAAAGGAAGCAAAGAAAACCGGCGATGATGCCATTGCCAAATGATTCCTCTCTTGTTGCTTGGAATAAGGAAGGGCGGGGTGGGACGAGTTTCACGAACATGTTTGCTCCATGGCTCCACTTGCCCGTGCGTTTAGAATTAAAAGCTACGCCGTTATCCACACTGCGTATCATGGGGTATGCACCTAAGCAGGCGTCCATAAGCTGGCATTAGTCTCCACATGTTCAGTTTCTAAAGACCTAGCGCCATCGTCGCGCGCTTTCAAGACGTGACGAGGGCACAACTATATGCTTGTGGGCTACTCTACCTCATCCACAAAATATTTAGATTCGCCGACACGACTTCTGTTGGTTCGTCGCTCCAATATGCACTCAGGTAGACTTGCAGCAGAAACCTCTGAGTTACGGGCCGCAGCAGTGTCAGCAGCATATGCGGCCGACACGCCCACTCGTCCGTGATTGGCTACCACCACACGGGTTACTCTATGCAGACGCGAACCAGCCAATCTCAGACTAGTGGGCGCGCCTGCAGCATATGCTGCTAACACTGCTGCGGCCCGTTACTCGGAAATTTATGCTGCAAGTCTATCTGAGTAGTGAATGAGTTGATTGGAAAAGTCCTCCCTACCTCTGAAGAACAATTCCGCATAAGATTCACTGACCAGGGCGGTCTTTCAGGAAATGCGCAGTTTCTCCAAACGGTTTTCTGCATGATATAGGGGTGCGTGCAAGGATTTCAGAACTGCGGTTTATTTTTCCTGAACGGCCTCCAGAATGCCCAGAAACAGGATCAAAAAGCTCAGGCGACACACCTTCCTGACACCAGTTCTTGGTGAAAACCTACTCATTGGGGTTATGGTCCTGGTACTGTAACATGAGATCCACCACTAACCGCGGGTACCGTTTTGCGACATCAAGTAAGCGCTAGTTGAAAATGCAAAATAAATGACACAACGAGGATTCGAACCACGGACCACTTTACCATCCCTTTTTTGGTATTCAAAAGGCAGCTCAGGAAAAATAGACCCCGGCTCTGTGTTCCACGCACTTAACTCTATATCATGCAAGAAACCTGTTCGAGGACTCGTGAGAAATTCTACCACTAAAATGCTCAAAGAAAACGCTATACCGCATCACAATTGCATGGCACACAATTTTTGGCTGTATTCATCAGTGGTTGCTTTTCAAGCGTTAGAAGTAAATAAATAAATAAATAAATAAATAAATAAATAAATAAATAAATAAATAAGTAAATAAATAACTAACCAAATCAAATAGGTGATCCGCAAGTTATTTGACAGAAAAATGCAAATTTATGTATTGCAGGTCAATTTGATGACGAGATTCTCAATGAAGAATTTGGAAAAAATATCAATTTGTAACGTGTTGATTTTCCGGATTGAGGAACTTCGTAGTACATAGGTTGGGTTCATAACATAGCTAGGAAAAAACAACTCTTACGAATCGCAGACCTTCGTTATAAGTTCAGGAGATTTAAGGTGTGATGTGCAAACGAGGTTTTCCGTGCATTTGAAAAGACAAAGATATACGGTAGGAGAGCAAAAGCAGATTCTTTTGCCTTTCAGAGTGAAAATTGCAGTTTTTTGTAGTAACTTTTCTAGAACCGATCGATTCCGTGTATCCCATTGGAATTCCAGGGCCTTTTTTTCGGATTTTTAGTAATAGAGAATTCGGGTTCTTCTTGAGAAGATTGAGTATAGCGTGGTGGGTAACCTGGGAACAGCGTGATGTGCGCCATACACTTCTAATTTCCATTCAGAACTGAAGAGACCTTGAATGGTGATTCAATTTATAGAATGGCTTGGATGCGCCAGATCGACATCAAATTTAGAGTTCTCCTACCACATCAACATATTGTACCAATCAGCGACCTTACATCAGAACTCCTTGCTGGCTTGGATAGGATCCGATGAGGAGTTTGTTCCCAGGAAACAGCCCCATTTTCCTCTACATTATATTCATAGCTAGTGTTGGATACGAGAAGATAGGGCGATACTGTAAAATTACAATAGAATACTAAAAATCATGTTCAGCACGTTCGGTCACCACTTCTATTATAGTTGCTAACCTTATACATCGAGGGATAGCTCATTAACGACCGATCTGAGATTTGACCCTGAACCGTACCGTATAATGGCGCCGATGATTAGATCCTAGTCAATAAATCCTTATTCGGAATAAACAACCGTAACTAATGGTTCAGTTCAGGCAGGATTTGGATTGGTTGTGTATCTCGCTCGAAGGGAAAGTACGTTATCAGTTACCCCACAGGTCATCATTTTACCTGAACTCACGGTTTTGGGGGTATTTTTACCGGAGCTTGTCAGCACTCACAGGGATGATTTTGTGATAATTTTCGCATAAGCGAACGAATTGTGGCCAAAAACAGTAGGTAGCCAAAAACAACTCAAAATTAGCTAATGCTTCGAATATTTATTCAAGATGTTAACTAACCTGCATTTTCGAGAGCACCAGCAGCAGGTTGAATTTCGACAACGCCTTCATTTTACTGATAATTCGCGATTTTTTCCTGCGCCATTCATCCGTCTCGCGAAAATGCCGTTTCTTCGGCTTCCACATGTTCAGCTCCATCGCTTCCTTGGTCTTAAACATATGAATGATTGGTCAATTTCTAGATCATAGTCCAGTTCAAATACTTCAGAATGTAATCTAAAAATATCTATTGATCATTTAAAATTGAAAAAATGTCTCGCAAAACACCTGGGAAAGCTTACCGTGGGCAGAGCTCTTACTTCAAATGAGTAAACTTGTTCTTGATTTGCTCTAAGATTTGTTTGATGAGCACACTATGGGGCTTTCAACCCAATAAGGTTAAGCACAAATCTCTTCATCTCGCGCTGGATTTGTCACCCCCAAAAAGGGTTAAAACAAATCTACCATACTCATTCTCTACTCATTTATTTTTTCATGTATTTGAACACGGAGAGAGCAACCCTCTCAAAAAAGCTGCCCAAAAAATCACCTGATATTTTTTGATGTAAATCTCTTCCAAGCAGTACGCTATCTACTTTCAATTTTTAAAACTATTAGCTTGATCAATTACAATAATTCATCACAACAGCACATAATTTTGCAATTTTTCAGTGTTTGAAATCAAGACCTTTTTGGAGTTGATGGTCGAACATTCTTCACTATGTGAGGGTTATAGCAAAGAGCTCATGGGAGTTTTCATCGGCGCCTCTCACCCTCATCTCGGAGCGCTGACCATTTTGCATGACAGGTCTCAGTGAAGCACCGGGTGACACCTTTGGTACCCCTTTCAAATGACCGAAATCAAAAACAATTTTAGGCTGCATCGTAAAATCTGCACTGTTTGAGTAAAAAAGAAACTAAAGACCGCTATAGGACGCTCGTGGGCTTGTTTCACTGTTTTTTCTCATTGAAACTTTCAAAACATTTCTGAAATTATCGACAGAGAGCTGCCGGTGCAAACTGGTAGGACGCTCCACTCTTCCCATTCCCCCATAGATTGCTTAGACAATCTCATATACACTCTGTATAAGCCAACTACAAGTAATAAATAACAATTTATACTAGGAACCAAGTGGTGAAGTTAAGATCGGGGCAACTTCCTTGATAACCAGTAGGAATGGGTTATAGGCTGGAAAACAAATGCAAAGGTGAATCCCAGTCGTACAGCAATAAAGCAAGCAAAAACCGCCGAACACCCATAAAACAAGCCTCCATACGCCTTAAGCCGACTCTAAGAGATGTAAACGATGCAATGTGTTGGGTGCTTCGAATAGCTCTCGCTTGATGAGAAATGGTGGATGATTCAGCTTTAAGGGGGGGGGGGCAATCCTCTATATATAGAAGGTTTGGCTGATATGGGTGCGATCCAATTTGGGATTTGATCCTCTGACTCGGAGCGAAGGCTTGCTTCCCCCATTCCGTCCCGCGGCCGGGGCCAGCGCGTGTGACCGACGCTCTTGCCGTCGCGTGCTGTTTAACATAGTTATCTCATTTATAACATGAGCAGCCGTTACATATGCATCGCACATACACCCTCCCATTTAAAAGAGAGAAAGTGCCGGGTGCAGACCAAATACCATAGCTGACGACGGCCGCGAAAAAGCGGCGTTGCCATCTGCCACGTTTTGGCGCCGTCGTCAGTTGTGGTATATGGTCTGTACTCGACACTTTCTCGTTTTTCAAAGTTGAGGAAATGTCGCATTTTTACAATATATCATGCAGTGTTGACAAGTGAAAACTAACTTTTAAATTGTGCCAAAATTAGTCAGTTTTTGACCTTTATCTACGAAACGACAAATATCAGCTGGCGCAAATATAATATTACCAATCAAATAAAAACCATTATTGTGCACACATCTTCACGAATGAAGAAGATGTGCTATTCTCCTCTTTCATAAAACTCTGGAGTTCTGGAGTCGACGAAGTCGATTTCCTCCTTGGCGATTACCAAAGAATTCTCTCTCAGGGAGTCATTGGAGTTCATCGGAAAGTGATAGCCGGGGAGGGAGAATAAAAGTCAGACGCATGGCGCATCAATAAATTGATCATCATGAAGCGATGGGCATTTTATTCTATGTATAAACCCCCTAATTTTCGATATATATGTTCGAGATGGCTCTGCATCAGGCATAATACTACTGCGATATTATGCAGTAGTATAAACGTAAATAAACTAAAGTCAAGAACAAATGACTCTTCACAGCTAACCATAGGTACCAGGCTTCGAGCGCGAGAGAAGAAATGGTTCAGACTACGGAAGCTCTGACCAGCTACGATTTCATCCTGCTGAGCCATAAATGAACACTAAACGACTCCCGCCGCAAAGAACACCTTAACACGTAGGAATGTAGAGAAGCACATAGGTAGCACTTTCAACTACAGAATTGGATGAGTTCGAAATTCGAGACGTACGGTAAATAACGGAAGAGCAATCTTATAGATAAGGCAGTTTGATTTATTCCGGAAAAGACGAAAAATAGAAAGGATTGATGAAAAAAGTTTCTCGAGTTTTCACCTTTCTACAACATTCTGCTCCTGCGAGCACTTGTCGCATTCTACTTTACAGAGGAGTAAGTAGAAGTAAGTAGAGCTTATAGCAATCCTATCCATTAACATATTGGAGGGCAGGCGCCGATTGCTTCCAGAACGAGCGTGAACCTTTTCTTTGGCCTCACCCGGAAAAGGTAGAAAAACTTCAATCTTCCATCTCGAAATCCGAAAATGACACTGGACTTTTTTTTCAGAAGAAGTTGTATCACTAGTCTATGCAGCTGACAGCAAATCCCTCCTCATCGCCCGGAAAAAGAACAACCCTATTCAGGGAGCCTCCAATGCCTTTCCTTCCCCTCTTCTTCACTGGAATGTCAAGCTGCTCCGACAATTTTTATCAGTGCCCCTATTTACCCCATTTATGTTAATCATCAATGTACTTTTCGCAGGTATGCGAAGGAAACTCGAAAAAAATTAGACCTTGGGGTTAAACAGTTCCTTCCCATTTGCCTGCATTACACCAGTGGAACATAACCATTCCAATGTGCGTACTATGTTTTCCCAAGAAAATCCTACTCCAAACGACGCGGTCTCGAACTTGACAACCTTCTTTTCTCAATCAAAAGCCCATGGATGTTCACAGAAGAAACACCGGCGAGCTCCCCAGAAGTAGTTTTGTCTACAATAATATGCTTAAGAATAAATCAGAAGAATGTTGAAATGAATAGATGGAGAAATTGTCAAAATAGCCGAAAAAGCACTGTAACTTTCAAATCGCTGTCGCAGAGCACGAGGAAATTAGTGTATTTCCAGTGCAATACTGAGAGATTTTCGAACGAATAGCAGGTATTCATCTTCGATGTTTGTGAACGAATAGTCGAAGACAGTTGGCGGATTAGATGTATAACGTGATTGAAAAGTCTAGAAAAACCTGAGTAGATCTAACAAAAATTGCGGAAATGGTATCCAAGCCGTTATATTTGAATGCCAGGTAAGATCCATCCAACCAGCGTTGCATAGCCCTCACTTCCCCATGCTTCCTTGGGGTGAGCTGACAAGGGGAGTCTTTCAGGGCAAGCCGTGCTTTTTCAACGGTTCTTTGCATATTGTAGGGACGCTTGTAGAGACCACAAAACCGTATTCCATTTTCGCTAAAGGGGTTTTAGCAACACCAAAAAAGTAGCATAAGGTACTGTTGAGGGTTCAGTCCCCGGTGGCGACTAAATTTTGCATATGGGTTTGCGCCTATTGGTTAGGGCCAAATCGCGCTAAAGGCCAGTATCAGATGTCATAGCATCGTCAGTACCATTCTGAAGTCAACGAGTGGCCGCCAACATTGATTGCAAAATGTAGTCGCCGCGGGGGATAGAACCATTGAGAGTATCATTCTCCACCTTTTTGGTACTAATAAAAGTGTCCAGTGAAAACGAAACATGGTTCTGTGGTTAATGCATGCGGCCCTACAATATGCAAGAAACCGTACTTCCAGATTCGCGGCTTGCCCTGAAAGACCGCCCTTGTGAGGAGTAAGGCGTTTACAAAAAAGAAGAGGAACTGAAAACGTGCAGTTTGCACAGAATCTTTTTGCGGCTATACCACAGCAAACAAAAACAACAAACACGAACAAACGAAGGGGAATAGAGCCTGAATTGCAGTTGTCGGGAGTGTACTCAGCTCAACAATTTGGTGGCCTGATCGAATAAATCTTGAGAGTATTAGATATTTTCTTCTGTTGTTTTTCATCGCACTAGCACTGAGCTGTTTGATCGATGTCGAAGGCAGTCCAGTGCAGCCGACTTCACGTATATTTTTCACCGGTGATTCTATCGGGCAGCAGCAGGGGTTACTCATTCGCTGCATGCCCTACACTCCGCACTCCGAAGCTCAGTGCCATTCGAGGAAAATGCTTGAGGATTCGATTAGTATGCACAGATGGGCGCGTTATACAGCACAGAGGAGAGCTGATGGGATCACAACACTACATTGCACAAGTACCTCGACGTTGGTGTGGCTTCTACTTGCTTACTTCTACTTCTGCTGCTTGATCAATTTCACTATCACTACCCTTCGCCTCGTGCCTGACACAACACCTCGTTGAATGGCCCCGATCAGGGTCAACCGTCCATCCGAACTACTCGGGGAGTGTCGTGACTTCCGCCCGACTTCTATAAAGGGTCGGGCCTGGTAGGGTGCGCGCGGGTCCCGGCGCGCTTGTCCGGTCGAAGATCCTGCAAGCAGACAGAGAAGCAGAGCCCGCGTACTTCCGCCATCCGTTCAGTCTTTTCAGTTCATGTCGATGGGCGCTACGCTTCGCTCTTCCAGTCCTGCAGTTCCTCGTACGATGCCGTTCTGGTCTCCTCGCGTCAGGCAGATGGAAACGAGGAGTAGAACGGGCATGGACGTCCGAGATGGACCGCAGGTCCGCTACCACGTCTCTTTCCATCGTGAGGAAGTGAGCACTGGGCTCGACCCGTGAGTCCTAGGTCGTGGTTCCTATTTTTGGAACTTTTTATTACTCTCTTTGCAGTATTATTCGTAGTAGAATTCACGTGAGCCTACGGTTTTGATTGTGTGTTCTTTATTACGCCATCAAACGATACTTCTCTTGTATTCAATCCACACATAGTCGAGCTCGGTGTAAACATAAGAACCGTCTGTGGGCTAGGCCTGAGAGGCAGCGTCGTAGGCCGCGATGGCCGTAGTCCATAGCTTGTTTAGCATGGGTAGGTCAACGGGTTTGGGTAACCGGCGGTAATCGTATGGGCAGCTAGGGGCTCTGTGTTTACCCGTGTGGCGAGTGGCGAGAGCGGGCGCAGCGTAAGTCCTCGATGATACCCTTACGTGGACATGGTTGCTGCTCAGTGTGAATCGCGATACTATTGAGCTTATGCGAGGAGCGAGGCGATCATGTTGGCGCGACAGGGAGGGTCGTATTTGCAGTTGAGCAAGGTTAACCAGCTTCTGAAAAAGTGCGAAGGGAGACTGTTCGTGAAAGCTGGAGCGGTTGGGGTGCGCACACAGGGAGAGAGTATTTGTTTTTGACAATTTCCGCGGTCATCTTTCTAAGTTCCTTCTGGCATTTCAACCCCCCCCCCTCCCCTCTATTCCCTTCCCCCACTCGACAGCCTTTTTGGAGGGAATAGGGGGCGAACGAAGTGGGCAGAGTTGAGGCGCGTCGACGTTTGTCAGAACCAAGTGCTAAAGGAACAGCAGTGCAGCCGTTATGGTGAGGGTGGTGATCGGATACGGGGGATCGTTCTGAGGAATAACTCAAGGCTGAGGTGAGGATGGTGGTAGGAGGGCCGAAAACTTTGGAGAAGTGAGAAGGCGCCGGCTCACCCTGGCTTGGAGTGTGCCCCATGTCTCATGAATAGAGACTGGAGAATCATTGAAGAAGCAGAACCTTCCGGTAGATTGACACACAAGGCAAAAACACATCTCAGTTCTGCTAGCGACCGATTTTGCCTCATACATTTCTACGAAATCCACGGGAAATTTGTGTGCGCACAAACGGAAAAGTGACAGACAGACTGACAGATCGTCCAACAACCGAAACTATAGAATGACAACTAAAAAATGAGCATTATCCACCTGTGTTAGCAGTTTCGAAGGCTTCCATTGAGCCGAAATCACATTTTTTCGAATCTACGAATGCGATCTGGACTGCTAGTGAAGAGAAGAAGAGAAGAGATCATCAGAAGAAATGAAAAAAACCGTTTTCCTCAGGCTGTGTAGAAAAGAAGCAGACATCGAGGTAAGAATACTGATAGATGCAAAAGAGAAAAAAAAGACCCGTAGGCGAGAGAGCATAGATAGGAACGACAGCAGACACAACCTATGACGTCAATTCCTGGGCGTGCCCGCCGATTGGGCACGGCATCCTTAAAGGCAAAGATTACAATAAAGAGGGAGCACATCGGGGAAGCATATCAACCACTCGAAGCGCTTACTTGGCTGCCTAGGAAGCGAGTTGTGGAATTCTCACGATTAAACGTGCTCTGGTTGCTGGCAGGACCTCGAAAGCACTCCGCCCCCGAAAGCAATCCGACCAATAGTCTAGTTGGTGATTTGGATGAGCGGTTTGCCAGCAGCTGCACTACCGAAACATCTTGATAGGTGGAACCGGTTTATGACTGAAAAACAGTTGCCAAAAAGGGAGTCCTGTTTTGCGTTTCCTTGACGGATTTCTCTGCTTTTTTTCACCACTGGTGTACCATTGAGCACCCCAGGTCCCCTCTTATCTCTTTTAAAAAATATCGTGATCGCTGCCTTTAAGTCATAGTGTCTCTGCCTGATCATTTTGTGCGGCGAAGTCGTAACATTCTGTACTTGTGAATGCGCTACCCTCTTCAGGTTGGGACGTCACTCCAGTGACCTCAGTCGGGGGGGGGGGGGGCGCCTTCGAACCAGTGTCAAATTTTCGAGGAGAAGAAAGTGATCGGCATTCATTCTCTTCTCTTCGAGTGCTATGCCCTCCATGTGCCCTTGTTATATGAGCATCAGTAAACAAAAAAAAAGGGATCATTTTGATTGGTTTCCTCTGAAAAAGTTAGCAAATATATGCATAACCCTTTCGGATTCTTTTTAAAAGGAAGGTGAATATTCTATCCACAGTTGTGGAAAGCATGGCTAGCGTAAGCGTTATCAGAACAGTGGAAGTACCAGCGCTGCTAGCCATAAGTGGGCTCTCCAGTTGAACATGTGTTTACTTATGGGGGTTTTAGTGCAACAGGGAGTCATATTCAGGAACAATCAGCGGAATTATGGATCCTACGAGAAATCATTGAGACCGAAAACATCAAAATCATCACTTCTACTAGAGCGGTGGTTACGAATTTGTGAACTCTGTGGTCCGTCCGTCCATTTGCGATCACCTACCTCAGAGGCTGAGTTCAAAAATTTTCGATGGTCCGAGCGTATAGGCTTTATTGGACTGTGTGATGAGACATGCAGTCTCCCGCTTTGTATGATTACACAAGAAAATATGAAGTGATTCTCACGAGGCACGATTTAGACCATCTATGCGTAAGAGAAGAGCTGAACCGTATCAAAAGCCGAACTAATAATAGAAGTGCTCTTGCCAGCACTAGATGTGTAAAATATCTGAGACGTCTGGCTTAATGTCACTTTTTCACACAGAAATTCGGCCGCAGAACGAGCGTTCCCCCATGCTCTCGTTTTCTCGCACGACTAGTTAGTAAGGAACAAAAACTCACGTTCACGACTCAGAATTCCTCAAAAGTTTCTTGAAAACCCCTTAACAAACCCTTCGAAGCTGAGTTGTTCAAAACCCAGCACTCTTGTGTAACGAGAGTTCAGCATTATCCCATTCAAAAGATCAAATGCGACTTCAACCCAACCCAGATTCCTAAACAAATACTCAAAGCAACAGCCCCAGCAGAAGTCGTCTCGGAGAATCTGTCATTGTATGGGTTAGAGTAGGCCAGCAGCACAGATGTACCGTTATCGTTGCTCAAAAGTGCGCGACAATGGCGCCAGGGTCTTGTGTCGCTGATCTTAGCTCTTGGACGAGTTAGCGCACACCCTAAACGCGCAACGTGAACTACGGCGCAGCGGCTGAATCAAATAGCGCGGGATAGTTGAAGCATGAAGCAGGCACTCGGTCCCACACCTGGTCGCTCTTGACTTTTTCAATGAGATTTTTTGTTTTGGGCTTCAAGAACAATTTTTTCAATTCTAGACAACTTGGCGCCCACAACTCTATCATGGACCGTTGTGACCCCACAAATTCGATCTGGTAGTGTTACTTTGACTCTGCTGTGCATATTTACCGGTGGCTTTCGCCTTTAATTGTTTTAGTTTTGAACAATATAACGAACTTTCAGCTCTCGAAAAATATGATAAATTCAAACTCACAGTCATCGACGGCCGTCCGAAACGTTTGAATATCTTCACTCCCCGTGGTTGTGGGAGTGTAGTGTGCGATTTCGGCTCGGATGGCTGGACGGATCCGTTTTTAGAACTGAAACGAGACGGTACTTCGATTACAACAGCCGCAACGTATTGTCTTAATTTCACTATAGATAATATGGCACGGCGGAAGTCGTATTGCTTATTAAATTTTGGTCATTTTATTTAGAAGGCTCGTAGCAGCAAAAGAAACTGAAGGAGCAAAAATCTTACGACGATGACCTTTGGTTTTTAGGATGCGCCATGACTTCGACCGTGGCCGTGGTGATATCGCTGTTATAATAACCTTTGAGTGTCAGCCGACGTATAAATCAGTCTTTATGTTAGGTTGAGTCATAAATAAGGGCCAGCTTCTTCGACAATTTCTTTTAGAGAACGTTCATGTGTTCTCAGCAAGGGAATACGTGACGGCCTCAGCATGCTTTCATACGCATAAATTCGACCGTCAGTTCTCGTCTCTAGGAAAAAATAATGTCGCTCATTTCAACTCATGATCGTCACTTTGTGCCTTACGAGTTTCGTCTGGGATACTCAGTGAGAAGAGCTTCTCGGAATACATGTTTGTGCAGCTGAAGGACAAGACACGATGAAAGAGAGTATCTGTCGAGAGCGGTTGCTTCGCCAGGGCAACTACAGGTTTGACATGCACTGTCCACTCACTGTCCGAAAATATTGAGCGCCTCCAAAAGCTTTGCAAAGGCAATTTCTGGGCCAGTAGCTTTCGAGGTGCATTATGTTTTCAGTCCCCCTAAGCACAATGAGCCGTGCTTCTTGAGCTACTGGGAAATTGCACGAGTAGGAGAGTGAAATACTCAAGAGATGGATAGGATTGTTCAGAAAACACGTAACGTGTAAACATCTGGCAAAGTTTGCGGCGTGAAAGTAGTGTCTCGAATGGCTCTACAAAAGGTCACCTGCAGATAGATGGAGAACAGTTGTAGACAGATGTGATGAATATAGCACTAGAAGGTGATTCTGAAGAAGCTGTCAAGTTTGAAAATCGATGTCACAGTGACACTTACTTGTGACTCAACCTCGTACTTTTACCGCATACCGCAAGTTTAGTACCATTATTCGGCTCTGCTGGAATAAAACATTCGGTTATTAGTAGAGAGTGCTTTATTCGTTGACCACTAGACAACCGCAATTGCCTACTCATTATGCCACCTTAAAGGTGGACTCCACGAAAGAACGAAGGTCGAAGAAGGGAGAAATTGCCTAGTGGGAGACAGGGGACCTCCTGAGGATGTGGATTGACACGCAATTGGCAGCAGAAGATTTGACCTCGGTGATCTCGCATGGCTCACTCTTGGCGCACTTGGCGATCCACGCCCATCGATGATCTAATCACTCGCCGCAGATCTATACACAGCGAGCGACTAGATAGCAGAGAGAGGGTTATATTGAAGAGGGCTCAACGATGGCAGTCACATCAATGCCGGCATCAAGGAAAAAGGAATGGTGCTATTTCTCAGGTTCTGGGCCGTTTTGTACGATTTTTCCTTCTTTCTGGTACCACTCATCATACATAACTTAATTTGAAATGGGTTGCTTTGACATCGAAAATTCTGCCTTCAACTCTATCGTGCCGGAATAAGTTTAAGTTTAGATTTAAGACGTCTGCAAAAGGCACACAATAGAAACAATAAACGCAACTTATAATAACTTGAGGGTGACATACAAAGATATATAAAAACTAAACTTCAGGCACCGAATGCTATACATGATAATAAGTCTCAGAAAGCGCTAGATTACTTCATACCTTAGCAGAATGTTGGCCATACGATGCTTAAACTGGGCTAGTGATAAACTAGATGGTATGTTTTTAGCTAGCTCCAAGTACCGAATACCTGCTCTGAAAGTAAAGTTCCTTGCGCGTAGGTTAGTCTTAGGTCTCGTGAGCGAAATCTTCTTGAGCTCTCCTCTCGTTCTAGTGTGTGTCATTTTGAAAACGATCGGAGGAGACCCACTCAAGCCTTGTATCATTTTGTGAATTAGGCACAGGACAAACTTGCGCCTCGACTGTAGCGATGGGAGCTTTAGGTACCTGTTCCAAATTGCCGCATTTGGAATTTTGGAGTACAAGAAACCTCCAATTTAAATAAGTAAATTACGATTAAAATTATTCTTCTCATTCGAAGGGTTGAAAATAAGGCAGGGATAGCCGAGTGGTTAAGAGTGTAGACTCATGTCTGCACCTCTAAACGCTGCGGGTTCGATCCCTGCCGAGGTTCGGAACCATGCCTTGCAGAAATTGCAAAAATGGTTCAGTA
>KZ345080.1:168077-181276 GCA_002352805.1 Teladorsagia circumcincta | reverse complement strand
ACTAACGCTAGGGAGAAGAAGAAGAAGAAGAAGATTCGAAGGGTTGAAAATCGTGGTGCTGGATTCAATCAGAGGCCGCACATAGGATTTGTAAGCTTGTAGCAATGCTCCCTCACTGGTAATGGATAACCCTTTAAAAATTTGGAAAGTGCATAACTGATCTACCCTAATCCTTCTCGTAATGTGTTCCGAAGAATCCAGCTTGTTATTACAGTAACAGCCGGGGTCTATGACCGATGTGACTGCAGAAAGTAGGACCCCATCTACCGTGTACGAGTGTAGTGGCAGAGAGGTCCCAGAAGTCAAATTCATGTACGCCGCTTTTTTGTGGAGCCATAGGCAACTGCCAAACTTTGGACCAGTTCACCATCAACTCAATTGCTTCTTGCAGCTTTCAAGGATCATCCATGTCTGAGATAGCATTATAAATTTCCATGTCATCCGCGTAAAACTTTGCTGTGACCCCTTCTTCGTGGAGCATACCAGGAAGTTCTGCCGTAAATATATTGAAAAGAACTGGTGGTAGTGTTCCGCCCTGCGGCGCACCGCTTGCCACCCGTCTAACATCGGAAAACGAATGCTCAATTTTAGGCTGGAACGTTCTGCCATTCAGATAATTTGAAATCCGTTTTGTGACGAGAGGATGAAATCTACGCGCTCCCAACTTTTGAATCAGTTCCTTATGTGAGAATCTTTCAAAATCTTTTGCAAAGTCAAAGTAAATGACATCGCAACGGCCTTTATTGTCAAAATTTCAGTCCAGTCGTTAAAGCACTCAATTAGGTTTGTTTCAGCAGATCGACCGGAAACAAAAGCTCTGGAATGACATGTTCGAGCGTCAAATGATAACTAACATGATCTTTCAAGACTTATTCAAAAAGCCTGGAAACAAAGACGTGATGCTCACGAGTCGATAATTTTCATGACTGCACGAAGGTTCCTTCTTGGGGATAGGTGTAACGACAGAGTATTTTCAACGTGTAGGCACCTCACTGAAAGTCAATGACTGATTGAATATATGTACATATTTGCAAGGGGTGGGAAGATGACAGAAGCCAGTTTTCGTATAACAATGAACGCCACAAAATCGGGAGTGAGCGAAGAAGGGTCAGGCCATCTTTCGATCATATCACGCGAACTAGACGCGGAAAACCAGGGAATATCCTTCATGGGCTCTACAACAGGACGGAAGGAGACAGGGACATTTCCGTCTTCTTCTTGGTAGACGCTTTCGAAGTGATCAGCTAACATATTTGCTTTGTCCGCAGATGAGATAGCGACTCTGTCACCTTTTATCAAACAGCCAATACCACTAGCACTAGTGGTGGGTGGATCGAGTAAGATGGAATGTTTGGTAGGCTCGAACGAAACCGTGAAAGCTGAGCTGGGTCAGAAAAAATGGAGCATTGTCCCGAGAAGGCATTTCAAATTTCGAGCAGCGACCTGAATAAACTGATACGTTCAAAAATACCGAAACAGCAACGTAATCTCGGGATAACTAGGCTATCCACACCAGTTGTTTTGATTCATTTTGACACTTTCTCCGTCCAAAAAGGTGGCATTGTCACAAGCTGGTATCCACTTTGACACATGGGCGATCCAGCCACTTTGACCGATTTGCAGAACTTGCTCCTTTGCTGCATTTCTTGCCAACTTTGACAGCTTTCAACGCGCTTGGGAGGTTCACATGGCAGTTTCGTTCTCTATATTTGTTACCAGTATGCATGACCCCATCGATTTATTTGGGGTTCCATCAACATGTTTCATGTTGAAAGTCTCGCCTGGTGTATATCACGCTCCGCAAAAAAGTATTATAGGGACCAGTTCGTTGAATCAATTGCATAAAGCTAAGGGATCTAAGTAAGACGCATGGATCGCTCACCTTCTACTCAAATTCGTAACGAAATGTGATTGCCCACTCAGGCGACACGTTGACTTTTTGGGTCAGCCAACACATACAAGGGCTACACTTTTTGCATGCTCACATCCACACTTCACGAGCGCAAGCAATGCCAACAATAATTTGAAGGTGACAAGACGAAAAGCTCGAATAGTTTGAACTAGGTTCAGTCTGTAGCACTATACGCCGTATACTTTCTTCGCCCTCCATCATGAATAAGATTTTTTCGTAGACTGGCAAGCGATACAAAGGGGCGACGAGGTCAAAAGAATAGGAGAATGCAACAGTTCAAGAGAATGCTGCTTACCTTAGGAATTGTTGAGTCAGTGACCCTACACGTAGCAGTCCACTCTGTACCATGCGCTTGCGCACGAGAAAGGATTCGCAAAAATCTGGAACGTAGATATTAATGTAGCAATGTACAGGAGCAGTTGAAAATTTTGAGCAAGATTTTGCATTGGTGGCATTCTGAAGTTCTATAATACCATTATCTTTTTGTTTGTCATAAATCATAACTGATTATCTATTGACCGACTGTTTTTTTATACTTCAACAGCCTTCCTGTCGGGTATAGATTCATAAGAAAATTTAAGAATAAGAATTATTGCAACTGAATGAGTTCTCTATTCCCAGGAGCCTGACGCAAACCACATAGCATTTGACGCAGTCGTAGAGCTGTAATACAGACGGCCGCGGAAAAAAGTGGTGCGAAACGATTTCGCCATAAATCTACGGGACAGTGAATTTACAATAGATCCAGATTTGATCATGTCACCTTTATTTCTGTGACGCTACCCGAGCACAGCTTCATTATAGGAAATGATTCCGCTTTTACGCCTGGAGATGTCGCGACGTTCTCTAAGAGTTCAATGATCTTTTTGAACCTGAGGATGTTCCCAAGCTGATCGATCAAAAGGTCCATCTTTGATCTTGCGCAAGCCTGGAACAGGAAAAGGGCCACGTCAGCTTTCCGCACAGATTTCGAAGAAGACGATTTTTCCAAAACGTTAGCCAATGAACCGTGTGAAATTCTCGGAGGCTAAGCTGCATATGTCTTTTTTATATTGGTGCGTGTGCGACTGCAGCCGAATTTCTTGCTGACACGGATCCAGCATAAATACCCGCGGAACAGGCTAGCTCAGACAGCTTTTCCAGCCACACTCCCTCCTCATTCCAAGAGAGAAGAAGTAGAGACCCTGTTTAAGAGCCTCATCGGCGGTTTTCTGTTTTTTCGTTCCCAGTCAACTCGTCAATTCCACTAGTGACCGTTTTTCCCATTCGGCCTGAGGTTGTTGCTTGAAGGATGAAGAGACGGTGAAATACGATCCCCTCACGTTTTGATAAGTATTTGGTCTGAGATATATGCTAGTCAATCTATCACCAAAATCCTTGCTTTCAGGACATTTCCAAATAGAACATGGGCCATGGCCGCCCAACGTGGCTTGCTACAGAACGGGATTTCTGTAAAGCTGACTTCTGAAATTATACTACAATTGGGATTCAAACGCTTCACTATAATCCCGATTGTCCACCTGATATGTCTGCAACCAAGCTGCGATTTTCCGTCGCTTTCGAAACCACTCTAGGCCATTAATGAACTTCCTAGAATATTTCGCCTCTAGTACATCTGCGAATCACAACGAATGCCTTCCCAAAATGGCAGGGATATTTATCCAAACACACAAAGTTGGACTCCTTATCGCCACTCGTGGCATTAAGAAGGGAGTCTTCTTGGAATATATTCTCAATATTTTATTCTAATTGTATCATCTTCACGGAAGCGCTAACTCCGGATTCAGTTTCCATGACATGGCTTTGTTTTTGAGTGCAAATTCCGACCAGCTGCTCATCCATACATGAAGATTTCTTCATCTTCATTTGTGTCGTGTGCTCATTTTATTGAACGAAACGCCGATTGGGCATTTGGAGACCAGAAAGATTACTGCAGCGCAAACATGAACAACAGGTAGTGTTACATCCTATTGTTTTGTTTAGTATGTATTCAGTTGTTCCTTATTGTTCCTTTTAGAAGTCTGTTCGATAAAGTTGCTGTTTTGATCCGTCTCCAACGTAATCGATACGAAGCTTCGCGGCTGTATGGATGACTTCGCATGGCGGGAAATGGAGCCTCGAGCAATAGCGAGAACTCAACACCCCTATGAGGACTCCGCCCCTCCGGGACCCTATGAAAGGCCGATCTCCGGCCTCAGACAGTTTAAAATCTACACAAAAAACCTTGCGGACAGTCGGTTCTTGAGCTCCCCAGGCACACCGGAAGCTGCCGTCAAGAGAACCCGACTGTAGAGCAAATTTTGAGACAGTACACGCTATTCTTGTGTTGTGTTAAGCAGGCAAAGATTCCCCCCCCCCCCAACACTGGTGTCGAGAGGTTAGCATCAGAACTCTATATCTATTTTCGAGCACGAGGACGTCCGACTAGGTTGAGGTGTAACAGAAGGAAGTATTATAGAAATGAACCAGGGACTCAATGAAAAAACTTCATCTGCTTGGCGTGTCCATTCTACATAATTTTAATACAGAGAAAAGAATTCTCGTCAAAATTGTGTAGCAATACAAACAAAGAAATACGATGATCAAACGTCCTAAGCAATAAGCCAATCGAAAAAGGTGAATTTTCTATCCACGGTGCACAGTTTGCGCGCAATCGCGCAAGGATCATGCAGCCAATGATGCGGCTCCACAGCTAGCAAATGTGAAAGCGGATAGCCCGAGTAGGCCCATGTTCAAATCTCTTACAGTGGCATGCGAAGGTGAGTTTTTTCTTCAGCGATACTGCATATCTTCTCAACTAGGGCTCACATATCCAGCCATTCCTTTATAAACAATATATGAACCCTCCGGTGTTGCTTCAAGCAGAATAATAACACTACAAATGACTTAACGCATTGGTGGAATTTGCTACTTGGGAACACTGCGTTGACACAGGTACCGATGAGCACGATTAGGAGCATGCCAAATGAATGTCTGAGCCTATTTGGAGATTTGGACGCTTACCATTTTTCGGTCCTGACAAAATGCTTCTATCTTTTGAAAAGTATACTACTTCTATCACACGAGAAAGCTTTTCCAATCATTGAAGAATTGAGGCTGCATGTAAATTGGTGGGGAAGGAAGGTTTCGGTTTTCAAACATTAAAAATTGGATGATGGCGGTCTCATAGAGGAGAAATTAAAGGCAAAATCCAGGATTGAATTGATGAGGTAGTCTACCCAAATGTGAAGGTAGGAGTAGGAGGTGGACCGACAGTGGAAAAAAAGGTAAAAAAAATGAATAAATACAGAGGAAATACGAGCTTTCTGTTCTACGCTGCGGGATAGTTCAAAAGATCGGCAGAGTGATGAGAGATAACGTGAGCGCGGAGAGTGGCAGACAATTCCGAGTAGAGAGAGCATAGCAGATCAACTTTGCGATGCAGACAAGATATCGAACTGTGGGTGGAGCGAGCCTCATCTGGTGGCGCGAGCCTAAATCCTTGGCGGCTAGCGCCTTCATGACGCGTTTTGATGCAGGAACGTGGCGCTTCTTCTGCAGCTGCGTTCCACGCACTTCTAGCCACTCTAAGGCTTATTAGGTGGGTCTGAGCCCGAATTTTGCCTTTAAAGGTATCTCATTGGGGAAGTTGAGGTGTCGACATACCCTTGTACACACTGTAGTATTTTCTTATTGTACGGCTCACCATGGGACAAATAAGAGAGAAAATATATGAATAAATTTTGAAAAATCGAAAAAATAACGTATGATAAGGATCAGGGGATGTATTATTAACATTAAACGAATTTGAAAGTAGCTGAACGCACTGAAAAATATTTCACTTATCAACTTTACCTCAAATTAGGCCAAATAGGCTTTGCAGCAAGTTCCTCGATTACGTAAGAAGATGCCGCCCCTCTACTTTCTGAGGGTAAAATTGGTCAATCGCTGAGAAACAGTGGCCTACTCGCGTTTTTCTTCTGTTCTAAAAAACACTGCTTACAATTTCAGCATGTGGTTTTGTTTCGCGTTACAACGCTCCATCAAAACGAAACGATCTCGGAAGTTCTGCGTACTCGTGGAGGATTCGATAATCACAACATAACTCGAATGGATGGGAGAACCGAGTTTTCAAAGAAATCAGAAAAAGGTGGCGTCGTTGAAAGTTTAAAAACGATTTTAACGACCAAGGTGTCACGACAACAGTTGGGATGAAAAAAATGAAATGAAGAAAAAATGGAAATGAAAAATTAAGAAAAGGGAGCTTCCACGTCATGCCATAACGTTACAGCTCTCAAAGAGAATTAGTGGCTCAAGATTATCGAAGGGAGTCCTATGAGACTCGTGGGGGTTCAAACAAAGGAGAACGCGGGACATGGAGAAAGGTGTTTGAATTTTTTGAACCTCACAACGAAGGTGACGAAGGTATCGAGTTACAAGTTGAGCCGAAGTGCCTGATTTTTCCGCAAATCAACGGAATTGACCCGAAATTTCAAAATTGTATGAGTTGTAGAGGAATCTGAATGCCTATCAGCGTAGCTCGATAGCAGCTGCTCAATATGTCGCTGTATTGAAGGCTTAGTTCACTACGAAAAGACAGCCTGTTAGAGGTAAAGGTAGAGGTGGTCAGGAGTACGCGGATGAAGAGCAAACAAGAAAACAACGAAACCTCGAGAAGTGGGACCCATTTTTGCCCGCTGATTTCGCATTGATCTGACTGTCATTCATGTGCTGACCTAATCATCGCTAACGCTATGTTCTAGGCGGCTCGAGCCAGACGTCTAAGGGATGGGCGGGCATCGGTGATAGTGGCGCGGAGATGACCATGCCGGGAACGTGCCCTTCGCTGCGATTGCGTGTCGATCGAAAATGGACTTCAAGGGAATTCGCCTTTTTCCCGATCACATCCCCTCCGATGTCTTACCTCCTTTAAGGCGGATCGTACGATGAGAAGGCAGCCTATCGGAAGTTTGAGAGGTTCTGTGATGCGCGAAAGAGGAAAAAACGTGGAAAACGGTCCAAAACCAGAGGAATGTGACTTCTTCCTTGCCCGCTGATTTTCGCGTTGGTGCTACTGTCATTGTTGCTGCCTTGCTAACCCTTGCTCTGGCAAAAGTCTGGAGGCTTAGTCAGGGAGGGGGGGGGGGCATTCCGCGCCGACAAAACGTCAATTGCGCCGCGGGGAAGGCCATGCTAGATCGCCGGGGCGTCTTCCGATGCGAAGTGCGTATCGCTCTGCCCCATTTGGAGGTCCCCTTTTTTGAACTAGGTAAGTTTCCCCTTCTTCGACCTTCGTCCTTATCCTGGAATTCTCCTCCAAGGTAAAGGAACTGGGCACGTCAGCGGTTTCTGGAGTTTTTGACCATTTTGTCATATCCACTCTTTCTAATCTTCAGTAGATCAAAAACGGTAGTGAGATGCAGATTGAGTCTTCGCGAAATTGGGGAAGTAATGGATTGATGGTTGTATATCCGCTGATAATAGATTGACTGCGGACTGAGCCACTGCAGGATCTTCATAAATAAACTCTAAGAGCACCATAATAATAAACACATCAACGTGGCATAGAAGTCCATAGCTTACGACGGGAACAATTAGCGAAGCACTTGATCAATGCTTGTTTGAAAAGCGAGGAGGAGGGACGTTGGGTTTGCTTACATCTCAATTCACTCCTTACTCCTGTCAATGTCAAACTGTTTGCATGCCCACGTCGGGCATGCAAACAATTTCACGTCGACATGAGTACGGTAGCCCTTTAATTGTGTATTGAGGTTAGCTTTTTGTGAGCACAATGAATCAGAGCAGCAGAGTGATTTCACAGATGACCATTCTAAGGCGTTCAATCAGTAACCGAGAACTCAAGAAGTAGCTGCTAGGCTCCACGAATCTGGCTCTTCCAAAGGACCTAACCTAAGGATGGGAACCTCCACAGAGGACCTTAGGAACAGGGGATTGATCTGAATGTTTTAGAATCCGCAAGAGTGTCCACTTCCGCAGCAACGGAGCATAGTGATATAGTATATGGATGCACTGCAGCAAAAAAAAAAAAACAGTTGGGTGAGGCCCAGTGCAAAATTTTTCATCGGTCCTATCATGAAGGAAGTGTTTTAAATCCACAAGAACATAAAACTAGGTGGGAAAACGGAAGTGTAGGTTATTTCTGAAAACAAACTGAAGATCTGGCCCAACGTTGCAATTTCTGGAGAAACAAAGTAGTTTGAAATGGCAGCGTCATGCTGATCGAATTCAGTCGATGCTTAGACACCTAGTTTATGAGTTTGTAGAATTTTTATAGTAACGTAAAAGCACAACGTCGTTGGGAGCCCCTTAGAGTCATTGAACGATACGGTCTCTGATACCCTAGATTCGTTGAAGGACTCTAATGTCTTCTTTAGTGGAAAAGTCCCTGAAATCGGCTAGTTCGTCTCTAAAGGAAGATTCCACAAAAAGAACTATGGTCAAAGGAAGGGAAAGTCACCTAGATGAGAGACAGTCGGACCTCCTGAGGGCGCGGAGCAGCAAGCAATCGGCAGCAAAAAATATGCCCCGGCGTTCTAGCGTGCCCTCACTTTTGGCGCACTTGGCGAGCCACGCCCACCTCTCGCGTTTTCTCATGCCCGAGTCTCCAGAACATCACCGGGTCCCATTTTTTTCGGGTTCTAGGCAATTTTCATCAGTTTTTTCCTCCTTGGTGCATCACTGACCTCTCTAACTTAATTTGCAATGGGGTACTTTTTCATCGTGAATTACACCTTTAACACGTGGACAAAATATGTGTATTGGCATTTTTGGCCCGTGGAGGAGCGATTTTCCGAACGCGTCGACGCCTTACATCGGTTTATTTTCGATATCGAATGCACAAAAACTATGTTACAGAGTCAGCAATGATGAAAGCATAGAGGTTACCCAGGTAAATAGAATTTAGCTCGAAAATGCATAATGACGATGGACATATAAAAATATCAATTTCCTAGATCGCATGTGCAAGCGACACACCGGAACGTCCGGTGCGGTCGACGAACGTCTGGAGCGCATGAGCGTTAGGCTGTCGTCGGTGTGCTAAGATCAACATAACTCCGCTTCATGCCACAACTTCACTTTTTCATGAAACATCTGACTAGTGCTGAGGACCCGTTTGAAGGCAAGATTCAGTATGGAATTGATGAGGAATTCCACACAAATGTGAAAGTTGGGGTGTTAGATGGACCGCCAGACGTGAAAAAGGAACCGGGTTCGGATTCGTGCTCAGCACCCCAGATTACCCCTGCTGGAAGTTTCTCTGGCCAAAACTCGAGCAAAGTTCGAACTAGTTCGAATTTGTTCTGCTCTGCACTGCACTGAATTTCAAAAGATCGGCAGAGAGATGAGGGATAATGTAAGCGCGGAGAGCGGTAGAGAAGTATGAGTAGAGAGAGCAGCAGACCACCGACGCAGACAAGATATCGACTAGTGGGTGGAGCTTGTCTCAACTGGTGGAGCGTGCAGAAGTTCTTAGCGGCAAGCGTCTTGGTGATCCGTTTTAATGCAGAATGTGGCGCGTCTACTGCAGTTGTGTCCCACGCACTTCTAGCCCCTCTAAGGGCTCACTAGGGCGGATTGAGCCCGAACTTTACCTTTAAGTATGTGGACACGAAATTTCTACTCCTTGGTCTTCAATTGTACCATTGTAATTTGAAAATTATCTGAGTAGATCGCTTTCAATTGAAGCAACATGCGAGTATGCATTGTTATCAGATCGAACTGATCGATATTGATTGCTTAATATTAAAATATGCCTAATATCAAATCACCACAATTATCAATCAGGTACTGCAAATCACACTGGACCTCAAATATCAATTTTGTCAGTTAGGAAACCTCATGAATATTCTCCTGTGGAATCAGGCTCACATAAAGCATTATCAAGGACTCACCACTGCAGCAATTGCCCATGTCTCACAAGTGAAAGCCGGGCAGAAAATCCGTCAATAAAAAATCAGTTAGCTGGGTATCATAGATAATCCCACGATCTGTGCAAATACTAAACCTAGCGGCTCCGAACCGCTCTGTTATGCTAGCCGATAGCACACCGAAGCCGAAATCATGGTCAGAAATACTGGAAGGTAAATAAATATAATATATTGAGGGAACCGATAACGATAAATCGCACAAGGTTTTCGGCCTCGCTCAGCTTGGCTGTTCTGTTGCGCTTGGGAAAATATCTAACTCACAGCGGATGTGATGTTAGTCAATGGGAAAGTGAACACCACCAAATGACGTCTATTCTCAGTTAACTAATGGTTGCAACACTTGTGCTTATTCAATCTATCTTCATCAAACAGCAGATATAATTGTAAGAGCTTCAATCGAGCACTATCGATTCATCTACAGCTATGGGCTAGGAAGAAATGCTGGGAAAAGAAGAAGGAAAAGCTTCATGCAAACATTGGATGATTCATCAATGCTGGACTACATTTGGGTATGCCCAGGGAGTATCTGGCTGCGTATAGAATCACCTTGACCTGCACTGGGCCACTGAAAATCATTGCACAGATCAGATAGACCGTCCGGAGGCTTAGAACCTTTTAAATGAATTAGAAAAAGAAAGGTAGTCTAAATTGCAGAAGACAGCGAGGCGCGATGGATGAGATCCCGCGTTCAAAGGCACGTCTAAACGTCTACATCTCTTCTTGGATGACCATGGTGTCCTTTGAGCCTTTCCTTGCCAATGACTTTCAAAAACCACTCTAAATATTTGTCAAAAAATAATACATGGAGCTAAAAATCGCAGTGAGCAGGAGGATTGTATCATACTGGTAACGCACCACAGTAAAGATACACTGGTGTGCAAAACTTGAAGCAACACACCCAGACCGGTTTTGTGGGTAGAAGCGGACAATAGGGAAGCGGTGGATGCCGAGATGATTGCAAAGAAACAAGGAAACCGACAGTGAAGGCCTCAGATAAGGATTCCTTGGAACAAGGGACGGCGTGTCGGACGAGTTGTCTGGACTAACTTTTCTTCGTAATTCGTCCAAATGCCAAGATTAGTGGCCAAAAGCCAGCTCATTGAGACCCTAGTGCCGTTGTCACGCACTTTCGAGCCTCTACAACAGCACATCTGTGGTGCACGTGGGCTACTCTATCCCAGCCAATGAATGGCTC
This sequence comes from Teladorsagia circumcincta, assembly GCA_002352805.1. Classification (NCBI taxonomy): domain Eukaryota; kingdom Metazoa; phylum Nematoda; class Chromadorea; order Rhabditida; family Trichostrongylidae; genus Teladorsagia; species Teladorsagia circumcincta. The sequence goes on along the minus strand of KZ345080.1, from coordinate 170,241 downwards.
TTCGAGTTGACTTCTGCTGAGGGTGTTGCTTTGAGGACGGTAGTGATTTTGCATGATAACTGCTAGCTTAACTGGGTCGATGAAATAGGGCACATGTATAGAAGGGAAAGCTGCAGTATGGTGCGCAGAGTCACTGACAGAAGCGAGCAATGGGACTATTGGAAGGACATTTTCTTCGAAAACAGTGTCTGAAGTGGCACAGTACACACTACTACATCAGTACACTCCTTCTCCTCCTGTTCCGCCAACCCTCTCGTATTACCAGGCCGGTCCCTTTTGACTTCAGGGTCCAAGCGTACTGCGCGATGTATACGGTCCGGTGGAAAACCTTCAGCATCATGCTCGTAAAGTTTCATCCAATTCCATTGAATTGTTGAAAAGTTAGGTCACGTAATCTATTTATTTCGTCCCTAAGTTTTGCACACCAGTGTATCCTAAGATAACTTAGGATTGGTTTGACCTTTTCAAGGAATTTATCAACGAGTTTCTGTGAAAGCGATTATACTCCCTCCGATTACCTCTGTCAAACCGCACTACATTCTGTTGCCACTTTGCTACAAAACTGGTAACACTTGGGATAAGCCGAGGAAATCTCTCTCGTTCCACATGATAAGTAACCATTATTGTGGGATGTTAATGAGCAGTTATGAGCGCGAACCGACACCAACAAAAGTACAGCGAGGAAAGGAGACAAAGGAAAGTATGAAGTCATAGAAACAATGGAATAACGTTCTGCAAGTATATAGTGAAGGGCTGCCTAGAGGTACTGAACGTCTGGTTTCAACGTGCCTACACAAAGTCACCAACTGATGTTGTAAAGCCGATGAAAAACGCAGCAAGTGCGATTTCACCTCTCAAGGGCGCTGTTTTATGGAAGTAGTAGCGAAAGAGATGAATTTTAGAACTGATAGCAATTCTTCTTCAAGCCATCATGGGAATAAAATAAAAATTAGTGGCAAGTTTCAGCAGAGATCTTTTTCTTGATCCGCGGAAATTAGAAATGCACTGGAAAACGGTGGAAGAAATTAGGAACCATTGGATGATTCGTCTAGCTCTCGAATCCTCGAACAAAGGCCCATGGAGAAATTGACTTGTGATATTATCTTAAAGGCAAAGGTCGCGCTCAGCCGCTCTTCGGAGGTATTTTCGGTGTCAGGAGGTCGTCTGTGAGCAGCTGCACACATTGCAGCAACCTCCTATCGCGGAATGCGCCGCTAAGCCCCAAGCGACTTCCATTTCAACCCAAGGCCGCCCGGCCAACCCAGCACCGCCCACCTCCGGAAGTGATGCGTGGCTGGCATAACGTGTGAAATTAGCTCGGTTGAGTGCCGTATCAACCGATAGAATGGTTGGCATGTCGGAAAACTCGTTTGGGCGTGCCTCACTTCCAAGCCAGCTTCCTCCACTGCTAGTGTAGTGGGGGATTCCGTTCGAAGCCTTGTCGACGGTTTCTTTTCGTTTTTTCCCTACTGCCATTCCATTGCGCAACTCTACACTCAGTACCAATCGCCACGATCCCCCACATTGAGCCTGACTTTTGCCTTAAATGAGCCGAGGTGGTAAACAACACCACACAAGAAAGAAATGTTTAGCGTGTTGTGTAGGCAGGTCTGCATCGCTTCAAAGCTGTGCTGAGATGTTCTTGTAACAAACTGACGGTGACTAAAAAGCTGAAGTCGTGCCTAATCAGCGCAGGGTGCTCATGTCTTAGGGGGGGAGCAGGCTTCATTGCTGTGCTTGGAACTAAGCCTTAGGCAGGGAAGGGATTCTGGAGAAGGATGTGAGCATTATGTGTTCTCCTTGGCGTTTTCCCCTCTCCCGGGCAAAATTCTAGTGCCACCTACCATCGGCCCTGTTGCGACATCGCCGCCACCTTGTGAGACGTTGTGACGCGGTAACGCGTCCCACCCGAGTCATCCCTTTTTCTAGCGATCGCGCGACTTCTTTCTAAGTTCTTCGCACTCATTCTATAGATCATATAATTATGCAAACTGTGGTCCATGGATTGGTTGGATACGCTTTGGTTTAGCGAAGGTTTTCTCAACCTTATGTAATTCTCAGTTATTTTCCAACTTCAACTTTTATTCTTGAGTAAGCTAGATAGTGTGAACGCGCAACTTCTAGTTCCCCCACAGATGTGGCTTTCCCTCCGCTATCTTGAATT
>KZ345080.1:148035-167951 GCA_002352805.1 Teladorsagia circumcincta | reverse complement strand
ACGAGGTGAAAAAAGGCAAAACGTGCGCTGTTGTCAACGTATAATGGTGTTAAATCACTACGCAGCTAATCTTCACACTAAAGTCTTACAGAAGCCAACGTCGTGACGGGTAAAGAAACCGGTCCACGGAGGAACCTTGCCTCCCTAGCATTTATGTCATCATCAGTCATCAATACAAGATCAAATGAAGTCTAGAGATAGCAGATTTTACCATACTAACACTACATACACCACATACTAACACATTTCAGCATACTAACTAACTTTTACTTTCATAGAAATTCTTCCTTAGCGTTTCATGACGCAGTCGTTCGCATTGTGTTACCTTTTTTTTCTCTGCCGTCAGTTGTTTTAAGTTCTTGCGTGGAACCGCATTCTTTATTTTGGGATATCATTTACACCTGTTTTCCCATCGCATCCCCGATTCGCATTTATCTTGTGAGACTTTTTGACTCAATAAATGCAGTCTCGATTTGATTACTGGGAAACATGGCATTTCCACAAATTATCATGACTTCGTGCAACTTATCGTCCTCCACATGGTGGTTTTTTTTCAAAACATTAACGGGTTTGACACATTCACGACGTCGCCGTTTTTCGTTTCCGGTCGCGTGGATCGAGGGCGATGTTGTGAGCCTGCCGCTTCAAATCCCATCGGTGGATTTTGTGTTATAAATGATTAAAAACATGGTTGTCACAAAAAACTTCACCACTTCTCCATGCCTACGGGTTATCTAGGGACATAATCGAAAAACTTCGTTATAAACAATGCGTAGTAGGAATAAAACCCGACATTCATTCACTTTCGTCGCAGAGAAAGTTAAAAGCAACTCGACGTTGATTGTTTTGATCAAACCACAAAATTTTATCTTTTTTGTAGTGCTCCCTTCATCAACAGTTTATGAAAAAAATCAAGCGAACCAAAAATAAGGGCAATCACCAGGTACTCGAGCATTCTTCGAGGCGGAGCCTACGGAAGGGCAGAGACTTCACAAAAAAAATGGAAACTTCTTACACCCTGTAACAAGGTGAAAATCGCTCGAGGAAACGGCACCAGCACGTCGAGGATTTCCGCCCGTTCTTCCACACTCTCCCGCGGACATTCACTCTCACCACCTGCGAGCTGTCTGTGCCCTCCGCGCTCACATTAACTCTCGACATCACTCTCGCACAGCAGAGAGCCATGGTCGAGGAATTCTTCGACCGTTATTAACCCTGCTTTGGAGTCTCCCTCCCCGCCCAAAGCTCAATCCAGTTTTCAACAAAAAAGAAGATGTTTCGCAAGTTTCAGATGCATTGCCACAATAAAGCCTCCGCATCTTGCGATAGCGCCCAAAAATCTATTATGGCACACGAAAAACTTTCTAAATGAAGCATATTTGATCTTTCGGAGAATCCTGTCGTGTATGGCGACGTATCTCTGCCTATTTATTGTAATTCGGACATCAAATATATTCAATTACGAAAAAGAGGTTGGTCGCGATTATTAACTGACAGCCAATAAAGGCTGCTAACGTCCTACAAGCACACTTTCATGGCGAGCCACATTGGCTGTCATCGGCGTGAATCTGTTAGGTGAACGAATAAAGGGGTAAGACTAAGCATTAAAGATGAAAATGAGTCACGGTACGCGCTCAAATGTTGAAGATTCAAATCATTGCTCAAAAAGTACAAAGGAAGGCTTTAGCCCACAGTCAAACCGGGAAAGTTCAAGTTTGCATATCCAATTCTTCAAGTACTAGACCCAATAGGCCTATGGAAAAAGCGTACATTCTATGCTCCATTGATCCTCTTCATCACAAAAAAAAAAACAAATTTACGATCGAAATCCTTCACAACAATATCAGAATAATTTTGATTTCTGATCAGAGATCGGTGGAACGACAAAGTGGTCCTTGAGAAATGATCAATATCGCCATTTTGGAGGGAAGCTCGGTTTTCCGAAGAGACGTGGTGCTTTGGCGGCGAATGGTGGGTTCGCTTCAATCTATGGAGGCTTTACCCGAGGTGACTGTCTAATTCATGGAAGATCCCACCTCCACCTACCGACCTCTTCCTGCTATTGGTTCATGATGAGGAGTTGCCGGCTGTGGCAGTATAGAAAGAGAGAGTATAGAGGCAGCCGAGGCCTTCACACTGAAGACGTATCAGCCGTAGAATCTCGTAGCGCAGAAAATAGCACGAAAAATGATCTCATTTTGCGGGACAGAAGCAACCTCCCTTGCTTTTTTGTCACCACGGCACCACGCAACCCTCACGTTTCATTTTTTAATGCAGGCGATTTTTCGTAATGACCATACTTTTACAACTAGCAAATTTGCTAGTGGTTCAGTTGGTGCGCTCGCACCTAGCAAAGCCATCACCCTTGTTATCAATCTCCTTCACTTACCAAGAAGGTCTTTCAGGAAATGCCCAGCTTTTTGAAATGGTTTCTCCCATGGTATAGTGGTGCGTGCGCAAACACAAAACTGTAGTTTGTTTTTCCTGAGCGGCAATCTGAATGCCAAAAAAGGGGTGAAAAAGTTGTCCGTGGGTTCGAATCCTCGTGGTGACAATTTTTTTTTGCATTTTCGACTAGCGCTTACATAATGCCGCAAAATGGTATCCACGCCTTCTGATAGATCTCATGTTACAGTCAGGAGCATTAGTAACCCATATGAGTAGGTTTTTTTTTACCAAAAACTGGTACCAGAAAGGTGTGCCGCTTGAGCTGTTTGATCCCCCTTTTGGGCATTCAGAGGACCGCTCAGGAAAAATGAACTACAGTTCTGAGTCCAATGCATGCACCCTTACATCATACGAAAACCGCTTGGAGAAAGCTGGGCGTTTCCTGGAAGACCTCCCTGGTCAGGACATTGGTACCTCGTTGAAGAGAAAGTCATCCCAGCGACAAGTCACACTTCAATCAGATGTGTGCAAAAATACGTGCTTCGGAATACTGAACCAACCATGCAGGTTCAAAGTGAGCAAATTTCCAATTTCCGGCCAACTTCTTTTCTTTGGAAAAACTCAGAATAAATAAAACGATGCGTAAAAGTGAAGCCGAAATTTAACAGCTCACCTAATCACGATTTTCGTTTGGGCATAATACTGTCCTGTCATCCATGGCAAGTCAACCTAAACAAGCATTCTATGGTAAGTGGCAAGTCAGACAGGCTATTAAATCATCGATCACGTGCATATTTCAAGTTCGAGAACAGGGTCCCAAAACCTAACACATCCTTTGAAAAACAAAAACCAAATAGTAAACGTAAGTTTTCAGAAAGTGAAGGGCCCCATGGTTTCTACTCCTGTTCAGAGTCGTAGTGGCAATTGAATGGTCCACCTATGCCATGATTTTCGGGTGCCGGGCAATATAGAAATTTTTCCACACAAATCTGGTACTAAGTAGCCGACCGTAGAGAGACAGAAGGCTTGATGGAACCAGATGGCTTACGACCCAGAATTTGGTCCTTGTGTTTTGCGCATGGTATTTAAGGCCACTTCGCGCTGCACTACTTCTGCCGCTATCAAAAACTATACGACGTTGTAATAATAATATTTTATAGTAATAATCATTTTAGCAGAAGTGGTGTAGTGGCAAGTGGCACTGCTTATTACGCGCACGGTCCGGGGATCAGATCCTGTGTCGTACGTCGCCCCTGGCAATCTATCCTCCCATCCCTACAGGGCCAATCAATTTGTACCAGACTTGTCTAGGAGGATGAAACACTGACTTGTACAGCGACTGGATCTCGAAATTCATTGTACATTCCAAATTGCATTCAAAATGCACTCACAATTCTGAATGGAAGTACAATGTGTGGCGCACTCCACTAAGGTAATGATCTACACCAAGTACTTCATACTCGCTTATAATAGTGAATTATTGCATGAACCAGCATTTTACATTTCCAACAAGCACCCAGCTGAGAATTTTTCGAGTGTCGCGAACTGGTTCCTCATACTGAACGCCATAGTGTCCCAATTTTGGCGGGAGTACCGTTCCTCCTAGCCTTTTCATATTTATTTCTTAGGTTTTGCCCCGGTTAAAAATGATAAGGTTCCTCTAAACAAAACAAAATTGAACATAACATTATGAGAACTGAAATTGTGGGCGCTAGCGATGACCATTAAGCATCAGGACCATCTTCTGATTTTCTTTAATGCTTCTTATCCCCACTCCAGAATTCAATTTTCTACACCGCAACATTTAATAACTAGCAAAATTCCAAGAGCAAGTGCTGTTTGGAACGGCCCTCATGATTCTTCTCTAGCTGTTGATGCTGATTCTGTAATTGAACTTTCGCGAGTGCTCAAAATTTGTGGAATATCTGGAAACGTAAAAGTTTTTCAAATACGATGAATTTAGTATAGAGCTTCTCGAACTGCTTCGCTTGGGCTAGATGCCAAGCCGAACACCACAAAATGCATGAATCTGGTACCTTTTGAGATTTCAACCCCGAAGCTCTGTAAATGTACTTGGCAGATGTCTTTATGCCAATGATTTGTTTACATCCAGATTTTGTTAAGGAGGAGCAATAACGCTTCCTCTTTACCACCGCAGAAGAATCAAGTGAAACTATACTTAGGGGAGTGTGTAGTTAGCTTATATCAACCCGGCTTCCATGAAGTATCGCAGCAAAAAAAATTGGTGCAAGATGGTTGAGTTCTTCCAGAGATATCCAAAAATTGGGGTGAATTTATACTTTTAGCACACATTGGGTTTGGTAACCGGAAGAGGCCAATTGTTCCTTTTTCTAGCTGAGCATCCTTGTGATAGCTTTTAGAGTGGCGTTTTGAGAATGTGACTTTCAGAGTTGTGTTTTGGGAATGTTAATACATCGAATTTGCTCGTCGACAATAAAGCCTACATTATGCCGAAGGCTCTATTCAATAAGTAGGGGCCTTGTTAGATTTAAGTAAACAGTGAGTAATTACAACAACATTGAAACTTGGATGGGATAAAAGGAAAGCCATTGGGTATGTCCGGCAGTTTGAACAGCAATTCAAACAATAGTGAACTAAGGCAAGTGCTAACATTCAAGGGCAATTCAAGCAATTGAAACAAGAATTCCTAAATAAGCATCAGGTAAGTAAGATAGAGTACAGAATACAAATATAGAGGTGCAAAGTTGAGGAAGTAGTAAGAATTAAAAAGCATATAATAACCGCAATCAATAAGCCTAATCATAATCGTAGTTTTCGTGCATCTCAGAGAAATATTAAGCTGTTCAGCGCGTGGATCAGATTGCTCGCGAAGAACACCGGTCAGAGATGGAGGTGATACGACGAAGAGGAGAAACGATGAATAAGCAGGTGGTACTGCTACTGGCGTGAAAGGCATAGTCCACTCGGACCGAGTCGCATTAAACTCACACGCTCAGCCACTCAAGCGAGTAGCACCCGATAACAAAACAAAACTCCACCGCTCACCAGCGTACTCTATGTCGTCAGAAAAAATTGATTTTTTTCACCTGGACGAGATTTTCCTACGACATTCCCACTCATAAACGTGAGGACTTCTACCTTCAGTTTTTCGAGCTAGCTTTTTTCCCAGCCCGTGAAAGATCACATAAATTCAGCCGAATTGCAAAAAATTTGACCACTACTTGAATATTCAAAAATCTTCAATGAACCTGTTCTCATTAATTTACCCCTTTCGGCCCTGGCCGTAGCAATTGCCCCTAAAATTCATAGGTCTGTATTACGAGCGCAACAGCATCTTCCTGCTGCTCCTGCCAAAAGTTTCTCCAAAAAACCTTTTCCTTCCGAATTTTGCTTTGTAACCGCCCTTTTATTGTGTGTCCCTCCTAGCATTACAAGCAATTGTGTATTAGGTGCAACAATGAATCGCGCTGCTCTCCGCAACCTGCTGAATAAGGGCCAATCATTTCCAAAAGAGTTGAAAGTATAGGTATTGTAAGGTCATGAACTTTCTCGTCATAACTAAAGAATGTTGAATTTTTCTAAATTGCTCGATGATGAAGCAGTAGTTTGGTGTGTCTGTCTGCTAGTAAGAAGCAGAACGACTCAGTACCTAGACCAAGAAGAGCTGTGTGGCACGTCGCGAATAAATGGGGAGCGTTCTCAGGACTCTGAGATTATAGACAGTGCTTATTTTAAGTGGACATGGGAGTGGGCGGAATCCGCCCCGATGGGTGGGACTTGGGCTTACATCTAACTGACACTGAGAGCATCGACTTTTGCGCAGGAAACTGAAGTGAGGTTGTGACCATGATATTGTTTGGGTGATGTAGTAGAAATGGAAACGCACATGTCACATGCCACCGATCAATATGGATTGAAATTATTGATTTTGCGCAGAAAGCTCAAGTGAGGTTGTGACAGAGTTGGTGTGTTGTAGTGGAAGTGGGTATTATCGGACTCCTATATACTACTGGGGTGGCAAAAAGAGGACGCTGCCGTGATCGATGGGATTCTTTCGGCAAAACATTTCTCAGATTTCTTCCCATACTCGTCTATATATGGAGTATAAAAGAGACACTGTCACAAATTAAGCTGCCCTTGCATCAAAATATGAGGCCTTGAAGTGAAAATAAGATTTCGGTCATAACTTTTCCCTCAAATAATGGGAAGAATTGCTTCTGCTGATGTTTCTGGAGCTTTAAGCGACGGGTCAGGCTCGCGATTGGGCATTATGGCGCCTGAAACTGAGTGTAGAGATGCGTAATGGAGTGGTAGTAGGGTAAAACGAATAGAAACTGTCGACAATGCCGTAAACGGAATCCTCTACCCCGCTAGCAGTAAAGGAAGCTGGTTTGAAAGAGCGGCACGTCCAAACGAGTATCCCGAACATGCCAGCCGTTCTACTGGTTGATACGGCACTCAACCCAGCTGCTTTCACACGTTATGCCGGCCGCGCACCACTTCCGGAGGTGGGCGGTCGGAGCGCGGATAGGCGGCGGGAGCGCTAAATACATGCCCTAGGACCTCACCACGGCGCCGTTCGGGATTCTGAGTATGGCAACGTCTCTGTGGGTGCATTGCCATGCACAGAAACGACTAAAGGGGTTGGTTCGGTCCACTAAGCCTGACTCGTGGCTTTAACTTTCATCATCAACTTTCGTTCGTTAGTTTTTCTGTATTTGTTAACAAACTGTTCATTTTAAGAATAGCTCTGATGTGCAAAAAAAGGATAGTCCTCAAACTCCTAGATGTTTTCTACTTGGAGGAGGCAGGACATCACCTTACACACGGCTCATACTAAGTATAGATCAACTAGATCAACCATGAATATTTCATTTTTCAATATTTCTTATGAGTGACAGTTATGTTCATAAAGAGCACATAAATACATATAATATTTCTTACATACAAATAAACTGTCTACAAACACAAAAACCATTAGCAATGAAAGAATGTTGACAAAGGAATTCCATCGCCGCTGACTGCATTTTCAAGCACTTTGTAGACATATACCAAATTGTGAGTGTATATTTTGCCTTCGTCATTTTCCCATTTGGAGACTCCACGGACGTCCTTCGGCAGGTCCTGAATGAAAGAAGAAACTCGTCCAAGTCTATGTCAAATGTTATACTGTTACTGGATAATACGCTATTAAAAAAGCAGTAGAATCTCTATTTCTCCCATTCCTGCCTCCACCACAATCGCCCACAAAATTGCACAATTCATGCAGTAAATGATCTGCTGCCCAAGGAACCTTTTCATGGCTGTTCTATTCGTCTTCTCCTCATTCTTCTACACCCTATGGGGTGACCAAATCAAGGAGGTTTCTACGATAAGTTCAAATGCCGGAAAAGGGGAAGCATACCAAGTGAGACAGGCGGATCCTTCATAGGTGTGAGATGATGCGCGAACCGCAGCAAATAGTAAGCCCACAGCAATTTATCGAAGCCGTCATCGCTCCGCTAGTGCCGCGGCACGCCCACCTTCATGCCGTACAACCTCCACCGTAGATAGAGAGAGCGTAGCGTTAAGGGTGCAGAACAGATGGGAGTCCCATCAAGAGGAAATCGATAATCAATGGGTAAAGAAGGGATGCCATTTCTCAGATTCCTAGCCGTTTCTCATGTTCTTCTTCAACCTACTTGGCTGACCAGCTCTACCTTATTTCTGATGAGCTACCTTTCATCGTTAACTTAAACTCCTTTACGTACTCGCTACCATCGTTTACACTTACACTGTACTAGCTTTACGTTCAAGGAAAGTAAATGTCAACTCAACGTACCATGAAGTAGTCCTCTGTGCGTGCCGTCATCAGGGACTTGTTCCAGTATTCGTCATACATCGCGAACCTTCCATCATCCTGTAAGATATCAATAATTTTCATGAAACACTGAGGTCGTTCCTACTGGAGAAATTAATGAGAGGTAGAGATATGGCATATGGCACCAGTAAAAAGATTGCTCGTGAGTTGCACTGAGTCCAGGCTCCAGCTGCAAACAGATCAGCAAAGCCTTAAAGCAACAGTCCTAGCAGGGTCGAAGTGTGCGTGGCGGACAAAAGTCGCAATCACCTCTTGGCAGCCATGGAGATCGCGTGATTGGCTTCGGAGGCATCTGCGATCGTTCTGGGACCTCAGGGACAATTTGAGGTCGATCACCATGCAAATCTTGATCGCGAACGAATCGCCACGGCTGACAGGGGGGGGGGAGGTGCGACCGTTGGCAGCCATGCCTACTTCGACCCTGCTGGGAATGTTGCTTTGAGTGTTCATGAAGTCCATCAATAGAAAGCAGCCTCGTTTTATGAACAGAAATATTCCCACTGTACAATATAAGCAGAAACTATACAGCATAGGAGTATGTTCTTTGCTTAGTCCCTGCCTTTCATTGTAAAATGGTGAAGGTAAGGTACACATGCAATTACTATTGTAGTACGATTCTGGGCGAAAATCTAGTTTGGGGGACACTCCATTGAGTTCTCTGATACTCAAGATAAGAATGATGCGCTCATTATACCTTATCGGATCATTTGAGATGTACTTTCGATAAGTGCCGGTGTATTGTGGAAGCACCTTGAGATGCTTCCATATCTGGACCTGCCATGGTCCAAGGAAATGGTCCTGGACCACGGGGACGGACACTCTACCCAAGTTTAGAGGGTGGAGGAGTTCTAGGGTGGTTACCACGTGGAAGGAAGTGGACAGGAAGTGGGCAGAATCGTGGATTTGGGACACCCACGGTCCATATCAAATGGACGCCACAAATGATGCATTCGCATTTTATCTTATCCTTGTGATAGAAAGTCCGGAGAAGTGCTCTCTGGGACTTAGGATAAGATAGCAAGGAGTGCCCCCCCCAAACTGGATTTTCACCCGATTCTGTGTGAAAGTTGAATACATGGTGATCCCTGGGATTGAATGATAAACACAGAAAATCATTGCTCCTTTCCTTCCATTTCTGTTATAGTAATTTCTACCAGTATTAACCGCCCGTTTGAACCATTCGAACGAGTCTGGACGCGGGTCATAAAAAGGGCTGTATTTGACGGGTGTTTCGACGATTTTTGCGAAAGTTTCACGAAATCAGCCACGATGGTGAAGGGGTAGTCAAGGTAGGGAAGAGGGGTGTTGTACTGGGGGAACCTTCTAGGACTGTTGATGGTTAGGCGGGTATCAGAACCTTCAAAAAAGTACGAACGCGACGGCTGACCCTGATTCCTGTGATAAAACCAACCAGGTTGTGGGAAGATTTCACTTCTTCTTCAGTTGTAGTGCGCCGTTGCAGTAAATATTGCAGGGTCAAGGAGAGATTTGTTGTCACGTTTTCGGTGATCGCTTTTGCGTCTTATCAGAGGGAAAAAAAGACAGAACTGGTACAGCTGGCGAAAACCCGACAGGGAAGCGGCGGGCGACAGCGATTATGACAAAATCCTCTCACACTAGTCTACGATTTCAAACCCCACAAACTACACTTTAGCCTAGGTTATTAGCTCCATCCTACTCAAGAAAGTGCTCATCCCACTCAAGGGAGCGGAAAGGCAAGGTTGCTGGAGCGTCACCATTTCGCGATCGGCTGCGCTCAGGCCGACAGTATTTATCATTTCAGTAAATCCAACCCACTTCCACCAAAAAAGCATACACATAGACTCGATCAGAAAAGACCCAACTAATAACTTTTTGAAGGCATGCCCCAGGCTCAAACTGGTATGAGCTATGTATACGAGTATGGAAGTACCGGTTGGAAATGGGCCCGGCAATGGTGAAAAAGAGAAAAGAATCCGTCAGAAACGTTCAGTTAAGGGCTAGCTCACCTTCGTTAAGCGGCCGTGCTAAGGCAATGAGAGACTCAGCGCGGAGAGGAGAGTGTGAGGCAAGATAGCGCTACAGATAAAAGGGCGGCGGACAACAGTTTGCCGCGGGCGCTGAACGTTGGAGCTACTGCAGCCAACTTTGCAAGACCCTAGTGTCTTTGCTAGGCGACTTCCATTCACGGGTATGTGACATTTATGATTGCCTTCTAGGGATCTGTGCCACACATTAAAGGGAATCGTTCAACCGACTCCTGCCTTGGTTATGCCTTTAAGTTCAGAACTCAGGAAAGTCTTTTTCTCGATTTTCCATGGAAGACATGCATGGCAATTCATGAAAAAAGAAGAATGGTAAGCGCTGAATTTCCAAGTCATTCCTCGATCTGCGTCGTGAATTGTAAATCCACGAAAAAAATCAGGGTTAACTGGGGGTCAACACCTTACCATCATATTCTATTCTATTCGGACAGTGACCATCACATCATGGTCACTGTCCCAATAGAATAGACGCCTCGTAGAACAAACGGACGCTTACCGATAACAATACTTGACGTCTGTCGTGCCATCTCATTGCTCCAATCGGTGTGAACGGGATGTTGTCCGGTAATTCCTGCAAAAAGCTTCAACTTGCAGCTTTATGTTCTTGACAGAAGTTCCATTGCTTGAAAAACTCACCTTCGGGTAGGTAGAATCGAGCTCGAACTTGCCGTCGCTTGTTTTTCCTACTATTCGGTAACCGTAGACCTTCAAGCGATTGATCGCATCACAAGCAAAGCATAATACCAAGCAGACTTTCAACGATACTTACTTTTCGATTTTCTATAAGCACGACTAGGCGCTTCTCCTTGTCATAAACAGCCGCATTGACAGAGTTTGGCCCATCGGGGAATTTCTGGCTTATAGGGCTGGCGTCTTGGATCATGTCGTTTCGAACTGTGTACACATATCCATCGGAGAAAAGGTAGGATTGGTTCCGCACTGCAACGTGTATATAGTTTGAAAGATATCTCTGACAAATTGTCGTTGATTATTCCTTTTTGTAGTTCTCCACGCACTCCACCGAAATTTGGAGTCGCGGCGGCATTTCAACACGAGTTAGCTTGTAATTAAGATAGCGGAGGTGAGCCTGTGTTCAGTCCAGCTATTTGACCATCTAGGCACGTTTGGTATTAACCAGTTGGCTCAGGAGATGTATGGCTGGGCTGCCATGGACCACGCCCGTGGTTTTTACAACTATAGCATGTGCGTGGTACGAAAATAGTGCCGCTCGCGATTATAGCACAGCCAACCATTGTTCGAGCTCTATGTACATATTATGAAGATCACCTGGCACTAATCTTCCTTTGACGCCTAGATGCCTAGGCTGTCTTTATTGCGGTATGTGGATGTGTCTTCATACAAAGAAGTGCTTTGACGGAAGGAACTCGGAAACTGTTTATGAGAGAGTTGAAGCGATTATGTTACCTGTACAGAACGCCGAAACTGTTGACGGGCAGCTGTGATCGGTTTTGACTGGAGGTGGAGCTGGAGGCCTGAAATCAGATACAACCTAATATTCTATTTACTTCACTGCAAATGCACTGTACGTAGCATGGACCAAGCCATTGGAGTTTAAGCCCATTTTCTCCTATGGGCAACTGGAAAGCAATTTGTAATAAGTGGAAACAAGCCATCTATCTCACGCTGTTAAAGAAAAAATTCGGGCCCAGACCACCCTAATAGCCTTTAGAGTGGCTAGAAGTGCGTGGAACGCAGCTGCAGAACAAGCGCCACGTTCCTGCATCAGAACGCGTCATGAAGACGCTAGCCGACAAGGATTTAGGCTCGCGCCACCAGATGAGGCTCGCTCCACCCACCGTTCGATATCTAGTCTGCATCGCAATGGTGATCTGCTATGCTCTCTCTACTCGGAAATGTCTGCCACTCTACGCGCTCAAGTTATCTCTCATCACTCTGCCGATCTTTCGAACTACCCCGCAGCGTAGGGCAGAAAGCTCGTACTTCCTCTGTATTTAATCATTTTTTTTTTCACCTTTTTTCCACTGGCGGTCCAACTCCTACTCCTACTTTCACTTTTGGATAGACTACCTCATCAATTCAATCCTGAATTTTGCCTTCAAGCATTTTTTGCGAAAGAATGTTTCAAGTTGAGTTATCATCTAGGATTTCCTGGTAGGGGCTCTTTGCATCTCTAGCGGCGGCCTAGTTTAGTTTATTTTATCATATTTTTAAACGTACCGGTCCCAATAGGAAGTAGAAAATAAGCGACACAATGAGGGAAAAGTTAGCAAGGAGAATCAAAAGGAGCTGGAAACAAGAGAGCACAAAGATCGCACTCTATCTGAATCTGTAGTGGAGATGGACGTTTTCGGCAAAACTGAGAATGTAGCGTCGAGGAAATAGAATACGCGAGAGAGCACGTCACACAATAGGACGCTGACACCCGTATGATGCGGACGAGAAGAGATGAAGCGATTGAAGCGGTCAAACAAGAGGTTAGCTCCTTATCACCCCTTACGAACTGCGACAACGATGCATTTGTATAATAGCTTTCGTTTATAGCTCGCTTTCAATTTACTCCTGCTTCAAAGAGACTTCACCTAATTTCATCGTGTAACGTGCCCCTAGGGCGGAAGTGGTGTAGTGGCAAGTGGCACGCTTACCACGCGAGCAGTCCGAGGATCAAATCCTCGGTCGTGAGTCGCCCAAGCCAACCAAGCCTTCCACCCCTCCGGGGTCGGTTAATTTTAATTGGTACCAGACTTGCCTGGGAGGATAAAAACACTGACTTGTACATCGGCTGGCCCCCGTAAGTCATTGTATAGGCCACATTGCGTTCAAGCGCCACTGCGAATGTACAAAGGAAGTAGAACGCGTGCCGCATCCCAAAACGGGATTGATCAACAGCAAATGCTTTATCCCTCAATTTGCCCCTAGGCAAAATGTGAAGTGTTTGAGTACATCTCAAACTACACCATTGCAAGGGATCCAAATTCTAAGTTCCAAATCTATAGGATGCATAACGCATGTGAATTGAAAGCAATGGAATGTAGACTAAACGAAACGACAAGTCATGGCATAATAGAAAATAAAGGAACTAGTATAAAACAGTGAGTAGGGAATGTTGAGCCCCACTAGGTAATGAGAAACCGCCCTGCTGAAAATAGCTGGTGTGGCCGGTATTTGCACCACGTTGCTCATTCTCAGGAAATTCGCCTGCACGGAACGTGAAAAGAGTCCGACCTACTGAAGAGCGAGGTTGGAGGAAAGAAATTTCAAATTCGTCGCCTCTGGTCCTATATGGTACTAGTTAGTGAAATGCATAGCTGGATGGGAAAGCTTATTGAGGATCTTGTAAACCATTAGAATGTTGTTCCTCCAGCTTCGGATGCAGTGGATCTAAATTGAGCATGTCGCTCCTGACTAGCCCACGTGGAATGCATCTATAGGTAAAAACCAGTGTTCTTTCGTATAGCTTTCTCGTAAAATTATTCTGCATCCTTTTCAATTTGTTCAAGAATGTTTCATTCTTGGAAAAGAATATGCATGTGTCATATTCAACGACTGATCGAACGTGGATTTTATGGCACTCACAATTAAAACTGGATCGATAGATTTGAGCGATTTGAATAGGAAAGACTCTGTGCTCTGCTTTGGCAAAAATAATTCTCAAATGCTACTTAAAACAAAGAATGGAATCGATAAAGAAGCCTAAATCCTTGACCATCTGAGCTGCCTGAAGGATTGTAATTAATGCAGCTTCGGAAGTTAGCATACTTCTGCCTAGATGCAGCAATTCAACTTTGTGTACAGATAGGGGGGTGGGCTAAGTATGAGTTCACCATACGATTATCAATCATATGATGCAAATAGTGTGTACACAGGACAGCTAACCCAACCCTACTGAAGACCGAAGCTTGCCCATCTGCTTTGATTGATAAAGTATTCTATAGGCCGTTTACGGTATTGAGAGGTTAATACGAATTCTTATGGTGAAGTTGAGATTCAAAGACTGATGTTGTTCTGATTTAC
Organism: Teladorsagia circumcincta; assembly: GCA_002352805.1. Lineage (NCBI taxonomy): Eukaryota > Metazoa > Nematoda > Chromadorea > Rhabditida > Trichostrongylidae > Teladorsagia > Teladorsagia circumcincta. Next base: position 153,704 of record KZ345080.1, on the reverse strand, counting down.
ATAGATCAATAACGTGGAGATGTGAAATACGATAGTGTGGACTAACTTCGGAACGAGCAACTCCTTGGTTTTCGTTGCTGGAGGTGCCGTCTCCGTCGGTACCAGACTAGACGGGAGTGAACGAGCCTGTGATGATCACTTCATTACGGAGGACGGTAATATATATTTCTCATCACTCAGAAAGCTCCATATCTTTATTTACAAAAAACCTGTTATCAATCACACGTAAACAATTGGAAATCAATTCTCTTTCTCACAAAACATCAGCTTAAACATTCAGATTCACACAGCTTTCCTTCCTTACAAAAGATAGAGTTTGTCGTGACTTTTTACCTTGGCGCTTCTTGTTGAGGCATCCTTTCCTTCAGCACTATCCGAAACGTCATCACCTGGAACGGCGACTTCTGATCCGAAATGCGGATGGTCCGATGCTTCGGCGGGCTCACCGCTATCAGGTGCGGTTTCATCTATGTCAACCAGAGCTCCGAGGTTTGGACTGGCATGAATCACGGGTAACGCCGGATCTGGCCGTGAATGGTGTACCTGAAAACTTTCGATAAGCATTGCGGGCAGTTTTTGCGGAAATTTATTTACCTCTTCAATCCTACGTTTGGTACTGGTGACAGAACCGTTTACTCCATTTATAAGTGCTACAGCAAGGCAAACGACGAGGACGAAGCGCATCTGTAGAAGAAATACTAGGGAAGTGAACAGAACAATCACACTCAACGGGAACCAGCGAGACAATGGATTCTTTTTTCATACAATCCTCTGATGAAACCCATGACTGCTGTGTAAAGGTGTGACAGTCGGTAATTCCTTGAGTAGCGACTTCAAGGGCAAACTCGTCACACCTCACACTGCTAAAGAAATTGAAGTTCAAGGCTTTGCTTAGCCCGTTGGAAGTAGGGAATCAGCGCCAGAAAGTCGTAGTTGTTGAGAGTGGCCTTTAGCAACAGTACTATGCCCTGAACTGGACGCAAAGAGGGTGAATCCCATAAGTTGAGCAACAGCGGTGCAAAAAAGCCTTTTTATACTTATCATCGCAAAGAGAGAAATCGATCAAGGGCGTGATACCTGGGTGTGGCTCAGGATAATTTGAATTCAGGCTAATGAATTGAAAAAAAGGTGTGTATGAAGGGGGTTAAGCGGCTTGTTAGTGAGAGAAATCCAATGAACTTGTTCAGAATTTGAAAAAAGCTTAAATTTTTTGCAGTCAAGTTTAGGAAATAAAAAGTATTGAGAGCAACTGTTTGAGTAGATATGGCTTGTTGACAGAAAAGTATATCATATGAGGCGTATGATTCAGTGATTTTAAGGTGATTGGTGACGTGGTTTTTTTAATGATCCCACCTTGGGAACCACAGCTGGAGGTGGGCATCTGTTGACAAGAGGTCAGGGCTATAAGGCGGTTAGCAAAAGGTGCCAGCACTGCGTCGAAGTGAAGTAGACCTTTGCACTTCTTCTGTTCGAGCGCGATTGGGCCCAAATAATCGCGGTCCCAACCGCTATAAAGTCCAGCCTCCTAAACGGGTCTGGCACCAGTTTAATGACTCAAAATGCGTGGGAGGCTTTACTGACCTGGGCATAGGTCAGTATAAGAATTGATGCTATATACGGAAGTGGTATACTGTTGGATGTACCATTTCCAATGCTAGAGATCTTGTTGCCTCCTACCTAGTCATAGTCAGATGCCAAACCTCCTTGTAAGGGAAGAGTGGCTTGTTGGTTAAAGAACTATTAGGTCTGTTCGGCTCTAATTAGCAGGTTTAACTTAATCCCCTGAATTTGCATCATGTATTGAACTACAATAACCTTTTCACAGGGCACAAGTTCTGCTCAGCTGACCAATCAGCTGAATAAATTCTAACCAGGCAGCTTACATGGCGCTTGGTCACACTCAGTTAAGGTTGGTTTGATGGTTTGATGTAACAGTGAGACGACAGAAGTGATCAGCTTTCTTCGGCGTATCAAATTTGGACAACCTTCCCGTGAAAAACAGACTACCAAGTCAATTCATTTTTGGGAATATGGTAAGTATTTTGCTTCGGGGAGTAGAGTAGTAGTTCTCAGCCTCGACAATCACCGTATCACGTGAGTTGTTCAAGAAACACTTCACAGTTGGAGAAAATCACGAAAAATGTTCGCACTGTACACAACAAGATCTTCGATACTAGCGGATTTGCAGATCTCTTTGACTGAGGATTATCTCCCAATCACAGGCGATAATTATCCCTTCAATAGGCAACATACAGAACTCGAATTGCCGAATAGCTCTGATGCATCATTACTAGCAATTTGATATCCTCTGATATCTTGCTGGGGAACTATTATATCACTGCGTTATTCGAACGAAATAGTGAGGAGAATGAATTCGAAATGAAAGGTCCTATAGAGAAGCTCTAAAAACGCATGGTCTGAAGCTTCACCAAGGGTTGAATGTTGTGGTAACCAGGTAGCTTTTAAAAAGGTTTGAACCAGTTTTATTTCCGATACCATGAATCGAACCGGTTTACCATATTTTGGGCCAAATAGAAACGAGATTCATCATCAGAAATCACGCTACCCATCACATCACCCATCTCACAGAAATGCGACCTTGGTGTGGACAAATTTGTAAGTGAGTCATATTTGTTGTTTAGCCTGTACTTGTGGCTTTGACGGCAATGAACTGTTACGAGTTGAGCAGCAAGAGGAAACATATCATCCATCGCTCTTGTGAACCACTATGTCAGAGATTGGAATGAGCAAGTAACCCCATGGTGTTAAAGGCACCAGGATCAGCAAACGCTAGGCTTGCTTCACAAGAATACTGGCTTATGAATGAAACTTTCGCGCTGGCTGGAACTCAATCTGCATTCCTCGCTTACTGTACTTTAGAGCGCTATAAGTTACACTATCGGGGCACCGTTTCGTTCTAACCTAGCTTTTCGTCACATTATACGTGTTCTGAGAAGCTATGGTAATTACACCACGAAAAAGTCCAAGTCCAGACTGGGGCGAAGTTTTCGATAGCTGAGTATTCTTGTGAAACATTCGTAAGGTGAGCTGCTGCCAAAAATAGCAATAGCAAGTGAAAACAAGCTAGGCTTACTGTTTTTTGATCTTGTTTCCTCTACTTCTTTCATGAACACTTACTAGTACTGCTCCAGTCCATCATCACACTAAAACTCGAAGTCTTTCATCCAGCGCCGAACAAGTAAAAGACAGCACAACGCAGCCGACCACGATACCTGAGTAACCGATAGTTGCCAGTGGCCACCACATGTCGAGGTGTAGAATGTTCCCAGTAATTAGTCAATAAGAACCTCAGTGGAAGACGGAAACTTAGTGGATCTCAAAAGAAAACGAACTGTTCATGGTCGCCGACCGACTTATTCTCTTCAATTGTGAAAGGATGCAGGAGCTGTCTTACTACTTCCCAAGAGAGGGTTGTAGATTGATCAAATATGTATCTTCGTCCTCAGAGACTTATAATCGTAGTTTACCTGATCATAATACGGCTTATTTGAAGGCGTTAAATCTATGATCACTTATAGAGCTTCATCGAGGAAAGTGTTTCGGAAAATTTCCTTATATGGCACTTTCCTTACCTGCCCCCATCATAACGCCTTTCGATCGCACTACTCACAACCCGAAATCCTGTTGGGTTTGATAGAACTTCGAATCTTGAGGAATCCGAAATTCCTCCCGAATCACAAGTTGTACGGTAACATGGTCAACATTCTTGAAAAAATTTCGCCCGTAAATGTCATTTATTCTGCTCTCTCTGCTCAGACCCCATATGTTTTGCAGGGAATAAAATGAAGGAATTTGTTAAGGTGCACTTGGAAAAATTTTCTAGAGGAAGCCGTTCCAGCTCTCACACGAAACTGTTTTTATCACATTGCAAAAATGTTGAAGTTCCAGCTGGGTCTTTGTAACGTAGCGCGATTCCGACGACCATGACGCTAAGAAAAACGATCTTTTCGAAACGACTCCCTCCACTACTGGTGCACCTAAGTTTTGATTTTAATTTCGGAATGAAATTTCGTGAGCCAAATTTAGCCATGAATATCATTTACTACAAAAATGGCGATCTGAAAGAAATTAGCGGTTTTCAAGATGATTCCCTATAGTTCTGATGTGTTTCACAGAACTCTGATAGGCACTTCGCCTGCGGCACGCTGGTACCAATTTCGCTCCAGGATTGTAAGTGCAATGCATCAGAAAACTTCAAAGCTAACTCATAGAGCAGAAAACGGACTGTTCTAAAAAACTAAAATGGTATAGCGATCAGTCCTAAAAGTGGAAATTTGAGAATAAGCAACACATCTTATCAAATTGTTCAATAGGGTTTGTTGAGAAGAAGTCATGACTGAGTTAAGGATAGCTCACCGACTAAACTCCTTCCGAGAAACATGGATGAGTTGTCTGTTTGAGTAGTTTTGGTCCAGTGAACCTCCCACTTGGCCTGTAATTCAGACGTTACAATGATTATGGATGATTAAATGCGTTCTGCAGGGGGACGATTCTCTTGGGAATCTATGACATTATGCGAAAATGTGGGACCCAACTAGGAAAATTCTTACTCGAAAAAGGCCAAACTCATCGGATAACCTAAGAGGAGTACTGAATCCGATTGGCTTAGAAAACGACTGGACGTGCCAGGAATCAATGCTTAAGGCCAATAATATCCATTAACAATTTGACGAAAGCGCGGCAACTACGTATGCCACCATTTTCGCGCCACGGCAGACATTGTAACAGCTATGTGTGCCACATCCAGTACATTAGTTTTTTTTTTCGCAAATGCCAGAGGTTTCCCCAAGCTTTTTTGGGTTCGTTTTATAGGCCATATATCAACAAAACTAGAAACCACAAGACTAACGTAATTACCTAATATTCCTTAGTTTGGCATAGGTTTTTCCGAACCTTACAAAAACATGCATTTAAATCATCCCTCATTTTCTTTCCATTGGAGCAATATCCCCTTCAGAGGTCACAGATTTACCGTTGCCGCGGCTCTAAAGTGCGTTAGGGTGTTATAAAGCTGGCATTTGGTCACTAATCTTGGCCTTTGGACGAATTACGTGGCTGCGTGTCCTTGCACGACTGCGTAGTCCCTGCGCGATTGCGTGTGAAATGTACCGCGTTTGAAGGAAAGCTGCATGTATTTTGATGGCTTTTACTTACCTGATCCTTTTAATTGTTAAATTTCGGCGCTAGCTTAGTCGGAGGGGGCAAAGCGGCCTGCCCCTCCAAGGCTCAGTCCCATAAGCGGTTACTGTCTTGCCATCATGTACGTGGGAGTACCGATATACTCGCATCGGGGACTAAGGTAAGCCTTGAAGGGGCAGACGAACTAATCGCCGCGCTGCCGCGTGGCCCCCTCCAACCAAGATAGCACCTCAATTTCTTTGTTTCTATTGGTGCCTAAGCATTTTTCGTTTTAGTGCATGCGCGATTGCAGTTGGCAAGCTAGTTTAGACAACTCGTCCAACGCCCCCGTCCCTTATTTCGAGATCAACTTCGGCTTTGACAGTTTCTTTATCGACCGCTTCTCCCCACCAATTCGACCTGGGGTGTTGCTTTGACGGAAACACGATGGAAAAAGTGCAACAGAATTGAATACGTAATACCTAGTCGCGTGGTAAGACATATGCTTTCGCTAAAATAGCCACGTCCAA
>KZ345080.1:91089-110600 GCA_002352805.1 Teladorsagia circumcincta | reverse complement strand
GGGATTCTGGAATTTGGACGAACTTTTCTACGTTAAATTTCAGGAAGCTCCGAGAAAGGCGGTGGATTCTGGATCAGCGTCGCTCATCCTCCATGAGCAAACCTGATTTGTTCCCAAACTATTCAAAATAAATAACTTATTAAGCAAAAAATAAAATACCACTGAGATTTTCACCCTCCTCTTTCTAGGGCTATAACTTCCTTCAAATTCGAGGTTTTGCGACGGAGTGATTTGATTTGAAAAATTCAAGTTATCCTCTCTCTAATCGTGGCTAAATTTTCATCGAAACTTAATTTATCAAAAATTTTGCACGTTGTTACTTTTTTCTGGTCAGACGCGACTTTTTTACCTTCAAACGATCATAACTTTGTTCAATGTCACTCAGTCAGGAAGCTGAACAGGTATAACAAACAACAGGCTTAAAGCTTTCTAACGACCCCCTAAACGTCCCTGAAAAAGCAGTGGTTCAAAAATTAGTCCCGTTGTTACTTTTTTTTGAGGGGTAGTCCTTAAGCCATTTTCTTGAGAGCGCGGGTTTTCTTAGGTTTCACTGCCTGTAACTTCTTGGGACACCAATTTCATGCTTGATTTAGGATGTGCTAGAACGCGTCCAGCATGCGTTTGCCCTACATCCCTCGCCTTAGTGCGCGCCACGCCTCGGGCGCCCTTCTGATTCGCTGATTCATTTGAAAGCTCATTCAGAAGGAAGCCTTGATTAGAGATGCTCTAGTATCAGTGATTTTGCGTGAACGTAAGTGCTGGCTACTGATTCCACTGCCGACCATCGACAGAGCACGACCCCCTCCCCCTCAAAGTCCATCCAAGTACGACCCCCCCGCTGTTACTCGTAACAACGTAGGGTTGACCCTGGGTACAATCCAGAGTTTGATCTCTGGACTGACGCGTAGGAAATGGCAGTAAATGCCATCACACCTTCCGCCAGCACATGTACAGGATTAAAGGTGGAATTCACGACGAAAAGGCAGCCCATTGTGAACTAATTTAGGCATGGTGAGTGATGCACGAAAGAGGAAAAAGGCGAGGGAAATGGCTTAGAACCCGAAAAATGGGACCCGATGATTTTCACTTTGATGCGATTCTCATCAGTGCTGCCCTCTTCACGATAAAGCTAACTCCGCCGAAGGTTCAGAGGCTCAGACACGAGAGGTGGGCGTGGCTCGCCAAGTGCGCCAAGAGTGAGGCATGCTAGACCGGCGGGGGCATATCTCTCGCTGCCAATTGCATGTTGGTCCGCACCCTCAGCAAGTCCGTCTGTCTCTCAACTAACCATAAGTGAGTTTCGCCTTCTTCAACCTTAGTTCTTTTTGTGGAATCCTCCTTTAATGGGGAAAAACTCCCTAACATCCCATTTCACTTCAGCTTTTTCCTGATCTGTATAGGACATGCATAAACGTAGTTGTGACTCACACCTGATTTTCACACTATTTCTCCGCCTTCTCTCTTTCCTTTTCCCATTTCACTGGTCCAATGATCTTGGGACGCTCCGGGACACTCAGTCTTTGTGCAACATTCAACCTATGACTTTATTTACAAACACATTGGAAAAGTTGAGTCATCTCTGGAAGTTTTCAAGCTTTTGACACATTCTTCTTCTACTTTTACATATTCTAGCACTCTAATACTTTCGTATTATGGGAAACCCTCTCAAAAAGGTACGATTATGATCTTTATCTGCCATCTTTCCGGCCCAAGTCTCACCTTCAGAATGCAACTATTTTTTTTGAAGTTTCCATCTAGTGCGATTAAAGACAATTCTCCAGTGATAGGGGAGGGGTGAAGAGTCCGTGGGAGAACTATAGTCGAGAATCTCGCTCACAGAAAAGTGTTGGTCCAAAAGTGCAAATATGCAAATCTGAGACCAGTCGATGAGAATTCCATCATCAAAGGCGGTGATGGTGGTGTCGTTTTTGTGAAGTTCATCCATTGTCGTGCCTATATTGCATGTCGACCGCTCGAACCGGTTGTTGGCCGGCTACACCAGCCCTGGCACAAAAAAAGGCGCATAGTCGCTGAGCGCGGCGGCGATCAGTCGCAAACCTCACCGCCACATCTGATTTGTTGCCTGATCTTTCTGCCCTCTGGTGCCGGTTCTGTGAAATCTCTTCCGTTATTATTGGAATGATTTGATTTGTACTTTTAATATTCAATAGTTTTGTGAATATGTCAGCCACTGATGGCTGACAGACCTTCTATGAGATGAGCTCAATTGGTTTAGCAAAAGCACGAACGATGTCAGAAATTACGTCCCTACCTACGTCAACTGACCTGGAATTTCGATTGCTCTGGTCACTTGTCCTATCAGCCATTACCCTTCGCTTCCGAAAGCCTGATGCGCATCTTGCAGACAACACACCACATGTGACGAGCAATCGAAATTTGAATGATTTGATTTGTACTTTTAATATTCAATAGTTTTGATTTTTGTATTGCTGAAAGATCATCGATCCATTCGCGAAAATGTCAGCCACTGATGGCTGACAGACTTTCTATGAGATGAGCTCAATTGGTTTAAAATTCTTGGGATGTGTTGGCGTAAGGGTGAGGGAAGGGGGGGGGGTAATTCAAAGGTTCCATACAAAAACAATTCAGTAAATTTAATACCTGCCAAAGATTTCAGAAGCTAACAAGTTAAAACATGTCAAAAACTTTATCATCTGTCAGGCCTGTTAGAAAAACAGCTGTTGACAAATGAAGACATGTCAAAACCACTGCAGTGTTTGCCAGGAGCTTCATTTCTACCCTATTTGTCTAGTCTTTTCTCTGTTTTTGTTTTACTTTATTTACTCCATAATTTTTGTCTTGTCAAGAGCAAAAAGGCTTCAGCAAGTTTTACATGGGCGGGTATGATTTTCTACTGGCAGAAGCACGTGAATGGGAGCACTATGTACCAACCTCTGTCAACTGACTTGAAACTGCGATTACTCTAGGTTACTCGCCCTATCAACCAAGTTACCCTCTGCTTTCGAAAACCTGATGCTCGTCGAGTGCAGACCACACACCAAAAGTGACGGCGATCTTCATAAAATGTAAATGTTTTCTGCCAATGAAATGTTAGGGTTGCAATTGCATTTTAAGTTGTCACTAAATGAAAATGTCATTTACTATGTATCAACCATCATTATGAACCAACAGTTAACAGATTTTCTTGGAAACCGTCGTCACTTGTGTTGTGTTGCCTGCACTCGACGCGTATCTAATTGTCGGAAGCAGACGGTACATAGTGTAGCGGCATGTCGCGCTGCTTAAGTGTAGCGGCATGTCGCGCTGCTTAGGAGGCGCATGGTCCGCGGACAAATCATGGATCGAATCTCAACTATACCTGGCAAGCTGGTATCTACTGAACTGACTTCCAAAAGTCATTGTATAAGCCAGACTGTAGACAACTGTCACTGCGAAGCTGAATGAGATCCGAGTGCGTGGCGCACCTCCAAATGTATTAATCAGTGCCTAAACTTCCATTTCAACGACGCATCGCATGGGTCAGCTAATATGATCGCCGATTCGCAAAGAAATTGGGAGCTATCGCAAGCTGGGAGCATCTTCTACAGGTAACTCTACCTAGGAGTGGGAGTGAGTGGAAGTCCGTGGACAGTGGTGATTGCTTATGCGCCCTGAAGTCTCCCATTCCTTTAAAACCTTATCTCAGAACCGCAGGTCTATTTAAAATGTCTATCGCGGCTTTAAAGGCTTTGTCAAATGAATCCTTCCTGGAAACTTCTTGCGTTCTTTCCCCAACATGAGTGTGCCAGCTGTGATCACTCGAGACAGCACACAAAGTTTCACGCAAGAAGATCCGGTTTCTGAAGAGAAATAAACAAAAGAAAACCCAGTTTATGGACCTTACGGTGGGGTGCCTACGAATTTGGCGACACCATGAATGTATCGTGTAAAACAGTTCGATACTGATGAATGGAGGCAAAACAACAGATAGAATATGACACGTTAGAGGTGTAGGATACTACTAGTGCAGTTACTCCAAGGGCCAAAAAGAGTAATTAGTGACCGCATTAAAAGAAGCAAGTTCACACCGCTAACATTTAAGCCAGATTTTCGGCGCGAGTTCAAATGCGCAGCAGCGTCCCCGGTTTTTCAAATTCTTCACCAAAACAACTGCATTTTTTTTTGTTCTTTTCGATCTTATCGTGGACAATCCAGTGATTTATGGGTGAAAAAGAATCATGATTTTTCCGCGAAGGATTCCTTTAACGCAGTGATTCCCCATCCCTCTTTCCTCAACTGTCCTGCGCTAGCGCCGGAAATAAATGACGGAGTAAAGGAGATCTCTATCATGTGGATGAGTGGGACTTAAAGGCTGAATAACGCTCACTACTAATTTTTAATCGAAAATTAAGCACTTAATTTGAGGGACCTAGTATTCATGGAATCATTTTGCCCTTGCACACCACTGTTGACACCAATGACACCTTTCCAGTTCATCGTAATATTCCGTCACCTCTTTCGTTTTTGTGCGAATTGTGATATCACTTCCAAACAAATGATGTCTACCTATCGAAATGCGACTGATTAATAGTCAATCAGTGAACTCTCAAGCCTAATTCTGACTTGTTTTAGTTAGTTCGTTGACTTCTTGAATGTTGGTTTTCGTTTCAAGCCTAATGTTAATGTAAGTAGCACTCTATATAGCGCTCATTTGGTCAGATGCCTTTGAAAAAAGCTATACCTTCGATTTTCACATAGAATTGCTCCTGCAGTTGCCTCGAAAGACAGCCGGTGCTTTGGTCAGTGAATTTATCCTTCCAGATGAATCTGGTATAAGTAATTGGACTCGGGATATCGTGGCCTCGGTTAGCCTTGGACGCACACTAGATTCGATCTCCGGGTTATGCATGCAGTAGTGCCGCCACTTTGCCTCTCGCTTTTGAACACTCAAACATTGATATGGGCGGGCGCTCATGTCCTTGGGGGGACATCACTGGAAGGCCGATGGTAGGTGACACAGGGTCTAAGCCCAGGAGTGGGGAGAAGCGCCAAGGAGAACACATATTGCTCACATCTTCCATCCAGGATCCCTGCCATTGCCCAAGCCTTAGTCCCAAGCACAATAATTGACTCACTGACTTGAATGTCCCCTTCGAGGACATGAGCGCCAATGGGCGGAATTAACGTGAAGTCTCCCACGTGCTCCCCTGTGTCCTTTGGAAGCTGCACGCTGTCTTCCTGTGGCTCGTTATGACTCTTTTTAAATGTGCTGGTCTCCACGCTTTTAATATCATGAGTTCTGTAAAGTTTTGGAAGTTTTGGGTTTTATCTGGTTCTTCTTTTGATGCAGTACTATTACCAGGACATAAGTGAAAGACCTCGGTTTCCAGGATATTTCAGCATTGGACATTCTTGCCGGTTGCACCTGCATGCTGCTTCTATCAAAAACATGGTTACATTTGAGTGCTGCTTGGTCCAAATATAGCGTTATGTCATGTGACGCTTGTCATTCTGCTTGTTCTAACCGTCATCCGCGAGGGATGAGGGCCTGGTTGAATTGGGCGAGATTTGAACCGGGGTATGATCCCGGATCATGGCCGTCATAATCGGCCTATGTGCGGGTATCAGCTCACGGACCGAGCAAACCACATTATTTTAATCAAATTTTTCTTTATTTTTTATCAGTACTCAGTTCTTCGGTATCGGTGGCCACGCCATGCCACATTCCCGACGGTCACAGTTTCGAACTGGTGACGGAGCTGTCGTGGGGTTAGGAGACGGAATCACGGAGGTACCGGAGATGAAAATACCTCGATACGGACCTTAGCTCGATACGGACTTTAGCCTTTAATCCCTCTCTCAACATGGTAATAGCAGGGAATTTATTATTCGGCGCTGCGGATTCCTGCCTTATTCGCATCCTGCTTCAAGCTCACTTTAATGGAAATAAACATTAAGGGCTAATTTAAAGTCTCTTAGAAGCCGGTCGGGTGGCAACTACGGTTCGTTAGCTTCAGTTTAATGTTCTGTGGCACATTTTTCTATCTCGTCCATTAGCACGCCAGCCGTTCACTGGGTAAAGCGCTCCATAACCGGTACCTAAACCACCTTTCAACCTCATTTGGAAGTTGGCGCTCCAACTGTCTCACTTCTTCTCAGCGTCCGTACTGGTTATGGATTTTTCCAAGCTCAAGCTCACAGCTAGAATCAGGGTTGAGATGCAAACGGATCATCTGTTATTTTCTGCTGCGCGACTTTGAGCCGTTTAGCGGAGGGTTTACAGCTACCGTACTCCCTGGTTACCACTGAGATTATTACAAGTGGTCGACAGCGGCAGAATGGCCGAAAGGTTTTGAAGGGAGTGTGCTAGACAGTGCTCTTGGAACAGCGCGCATTTAAAAAATGCCGAACCTCCAGCCTCCTCCCCCTCCTTCTGCGCACTGTTAGAGCAATATTTGGTGATTGCGTTAAAAAACTTAGTCCTGCTTTAGCGACGCACAACGGTGGACTGACCACGAACGAGTCGTTTTAAGAGCCCTCCACCACGGTCTAATCGTGCCCCGTGACACTTGAGCGCTGAACAAATCACAGATCTGCCCGGTGTTTAGCATCGCCGTCAGGAGCATTGTACTTTTGAATAATAATCAGCTGATCAGCAGTACAACAGACGAATAAGCAACAAAAGTGCATATGTACTGTGCAACTGTTTATTCTACATATCATTAAAACGTGACCGATATTCCATCGGGGAAACGCTGTTAAACGTGCCGGCAGCACAGCGTTCATCTACAGATACCTACAGTTGTGGTGGCCTACGTATTTGCGGAAGCTTTACCGGAGCTATCGCAAGATAAGGGGGCATCATGTAAGACTAAGCCAGGGAGTGGGCAGGAATTTCGGCGAAAATGAAAATTCCTGACGCATCCTGGAGCCCCCTATTTGAGGCAGTACTGTTTTGAACAAAAAGGAGATCTTCTATGCGGTTTCAAATGCATTGACGCCACAATGCCCCCCCTATCTAGCGATAGCGCAGCGCCGCTCTTCTTTTTTTGCCGAACGCCAATATATTACGCATGCACGGTACGCATTCCCTACCGAACGCAGTTGTTTTTATTTCGCATCCGTCTAATTTTGGCCCACGATCGCTAATAAGCCCCTTCATGACATCCCTTCTTTTCTTTCTAGGATTTCATCTCAGCACTCAGCTAATACGGACTCTTTTCTGTGCGAGAATCAGTACTGAGCTTTAATGCACATTGTTTTCTGCACGGAGTTGAAAATGAAGGTACGACATGCAAAGGGAAAAATCTGCCAGAATCACTGAAGTAAAGAATTTGTGGGTGGTTGTCGTGTGAATGCGCAGTTAGAGGCAGACAGTCTAAGCCTGAGCCTCGAGGCGACACAGCGGGCTCCGAACGAGGTAGCATGGCGTAAACTATAATCATCCTCGGCTAGACGGCTATATCCAGCAAGAACTGAAACACCCGGCGTGAGTGACACAAGTGACATGTGACAAGGCTCTCGTGCCATAGTAGCGCGCTCCTGAGACGCGAGAACGGCTCGTGAACAGCTTCATCCTGCTTTTACGGAAAATACTGAACTACATAGCATGACGTGGAGTCTGCCTTCATTAGGAAACTTATCTTAGCACTGTGCGCGGCTTCTGGATCATTGTTATTCACGGATGTGGTCGCTCGGAGAAAATGATCTCGTCAAGATGCTTGAAGTGATCGTAGGGGATAGGAAGAATCTCAGCGCTATTTAGCTACCATGCACAGTCAGTGTACTGCTGTGTTCGCATGATAACTTACTTTCTTTTCGTATTCGCAGTCATCTTGAAACATGCAAGAATTCCTTCTAATCCTGGCTAAAGAACTTGCTAAGGAATTTGCTAATTCGCTGGAATTTCGGGGCTCGCCTCATGTCAACCAGTGATCATCATTTATGCTTCGCGAATTCATTTACTGATTATCAATAACTGTCAGACATTACTCTGTGGAAATACCTGCACTACCTGCACTACTTTTCCTTGGGAAATTCACTCACCATCCTGGTATAGATAGGTGTCACCGACAAAAAAGTAAAGCTCTTGGTAATGTTCAGTCTTTTTCGGAATGCGCCACGCATTCTACTTCCTTTCAGACATATGAATGCAGTGTGACCTATACAAAGACTGTGGGACTCAGCCAGTGTACCAGTCAGTAGTTTTATTCTGCCAAACAAGTTGGAGCCATCTGACGGATGCTGAAGGGTTGGATGGTTTGGTTGATAGGAAATTCGATTCGGTATTTCACCTATGGACCAAGTCCATGGGAAGTGGCGCGCTTACTGCTACAACACTTCTGCCCGTTTTACATCCATTTCCAGATTAGGCTCTTGGGCGTGGGCGGAGTTGGAGCGGTCATTGGGTCAATCTTTTTTTTGGCGTTGGCTCAATGCGTAAAGTTGCACGAATAACATGTACGGTGTGGCCCCAATGATCACCTGGCAGGCAGGATATGCTCTGTTAACGGCAAGGTCGACTGACGGTGGCCGTTATGGCTGAACCAATCTGTTCACATAGGGCAATTCTGAAAACTCAGTTTATTTTTCGGGTAGGGCTGCTCTTCCCAGCTTTAGGCTGGATAATCAGATACCAGTCATCTTAGCATTTCACTCGGATAGTTTTTACTGGCGGTGCTCCTTCAGATAGTTCTAATTATCAGTGTTCCATTGACTATACACATCTCTTACACAGCATCAATCGCACCAATCCATATCGTTTTCATTTGTACAGTCGATGGTGGCGATTCCACGCCCGGCTCTTCGTATTCCACGATGTCGTGCGATCATTTAAACATCTGCATCGTTTTTTGTCTATTCGTACCATCCTCGCATCGCCAACGAAATGCAGCAGCGGCCGCGGCGGCTCTCATCTATGAGCCACCGAATCTCGTCTTTCCTCAGTCTTCCATTTCTAGTCGGCACAATTGACCGACAGAGCAGAAAGACGGCATCTTTTTATTATCGATTTATTGCTTTAATCTTTTTTTAAGTATTTTAATTGTTGAAGAGCCACTGTTCTTTCCCAACAAAACATTTTTTATAGCTACGAATGGCTCTTAATGGTTAAGATCGTAGTTTTGTGATCAGGGTCTGTCAGAACTGCTGATGAATTCCATGCTAGGGAGGAGCCTGGGTGTCGTTATTCCTTGGACCACAATCGGGGTTCGAAATTAAGAGCTCCTACTATTGAATTTATGTGTTTCTCTATCTCTCCATGGGGTTGAGAAGCATCTTAAGGAAAGTCGGAAGTCTGACCATGCATTTCATGTCGAATTGGAAACGAGGCGCTTACCATTTGAGTTCAAAAATCTTTTTGTTTTTTCGGCCTTAAATTCTGGAAGTGCTTTGAATGAAGATAAGCAGTGGCAAAGATCTGAGGTACCAGTTTGTGTGGGAAAAAGGCCGAATGAAGGTGAGGCGGGGCGTGAGCTTTGAGGCAGGGTGCTATTGAGTAAGTCGCAGCTGTGAAGTTTGAAAGGATGTCACCCGTTATGCAGAAGTTCATAAAGGAAGGGCGTGTGAAATAAGCATTGTCATGTTGTTAAATTCGGGTAGGGTAGATTTGATATATCTATAGCTGGCCCTATGGGCTACATGCCCTGGAATCTTTCACCAAGCCACGCGCTGATCTCGAACAGTGCCATCCTTTTCTCATGCCTTTATAACTACCCTTCCCTTATGGTCGCTATGTCTCAAGCTCTGAAAATGTACTCATGGTCCAGCTGCCTCGCAAAACCTGATTCCTCTTTTCAGGACCACGCTCAAGCGAGGGCAGATGGGGAAGATTGCCTGTGCGGGGGGAGAGAGTTGGTGATATTTTATTTGGGAGAGGCGCGTAAGCGGTTAGTGCGCAGCTCAAAATTGAACGATGGACTCTTAGGAGGGAGTAGGGGAGAGAAGGGGGTTAGGACAAAAATACCACGGTTTTCGAGGGGTACAGATGCTGTACAGCTCATCTCATGCGATTCTTGCTCCAAAACACATCGGACATCTTGTGCGCCCCATTCTTTTTCTGAGTTTTTCGACGTCTGAACGGACCACATGGCAATTCTCATGCTTCGATTTGCGCTATTATTCAGTTAGCTCTAGTCGGTCGGTCTCAACATTCTTATTCCTCGTTAGAGCTCTTTCTGCTACTTTCTAGAGACATAAGATATAGGGTAAGGCGAAGTTGGTGCAGTGACAAATAATCCGACTTACCCCACGCACGATCCAGCGGTCAAATCTCGTACCGGATCTCGCTATGAGCAGCCAAGCCTTTCATCAGTCCAGGATCAACCAGTTTGTATACCACTACAATTTTGAATGAAAGTAGGAGCATGGCCCATTTTAAAACGTATTGTTCAACCCCGTATGCTTCAGCCTTCTCTTATTTCAATAGATATAAGGAATTGAAATAAATATATCTCAAAGTGGGCCATCTCCCTTGGCAACCCTAGTTATGATCCATTCCTCGGAGTGGCTTGCAAACGTTGAAGAGCTGCTACGGAAGTCCTTAAAACCCTTGTCCAGACATTTTTATGTTTACGACTTATTACAAGAGGAAAAGAGGACACTTAAGATACACTACTTACTTACTTAAGAGGAAAAGCTGTTTCTTTCTCTTGTCTACGAGAAGGACCTGGCGAACGTTGTGTAGTGTCAAACGACGCTGCTTACTAGACCAATTGTTCTAGGATCATGTCCTGGACAGTACGCCGCTCACGCCGACCAAGCCTTCCGTCTAAATTACTTGGTGTCGTACTTCCCACGAAGAAAAAAATTCACTCTTACATCCTTAGTGATCGCATCTCATTGTGTATACAATTCGTGTTCGAGTGCTATGATCATTTTCGATGGCAGTTTGACCGTGGCGTATTCTACACGAGGTCAGATTGACGCTGTGTGCTCTATTTTTCATGCATACGACCCTTTCAGTCTGTTGAGTTGACTAAGTGGGCTTTAAAGCTGATCTAAATAGGGAATACCAAAGCGATATGAAGCCGGCGATAAAAAGCTGATCCTCTGGTTCCCAGAACCATCTTTTTATAGCAGCGCCCGCCGAATAAGATGAAGAGATCGGCGCTGCCTAATTGGCTTGAGAGACCTGCCTCTCCAGCTCCGCTTTGGGTGATCTCGAAGGCATTTAGGTTGTTTGCGTAGAATTTGTGGCTGCGGTTGAGCCTTGAAACTGTGGAGTTGGATAGAGTTGATTCAGAACCAGTTTCCATAGGGACCTCCGATATTCTACTTCTAAAATATCACTGAAGAGACTAGTTCAAAAGAAAAAGCATCTTTCGCATTCAGTTAAGTGCTCTTCTCTTTCTCACAGCTGGATTCGAGGACCATAGGGGATCACCGCGAAGAAATCGGGTATTAGGATGGGTTGTGCCTTGCAGGTTGCAGCATTTCACCTCTTTCGAATCGCTTTGCGTTCCATTTTTAATATTTGTGGTATGACTGTGACTCGACCTGCACAAAAACTCGATTTTACTACTGCACAAGTATATTTTTTCATTCAGATCAGTATTTGACCAGCCACCATGTATAATTCAAGGCGGGGCCATCCGGAGGGGTGGAAAACTTGGTTTGTCATGGCTTCACACGTTCCTGGATTTTGTTCCCTAACTAGCGCGTGATAGACGTCACTACTAGCCACTACCCAATCTTCGATCAACAACTGCTGCTTGCTAATGCAGAAATGTTCTACTGACATAGGTCTTTTAAAGCAGCACCTCCCCTCCCCCCCACCAGAAGTTGTGTCGAAGAATCTATTAAGTGGGTTGGATAGACTAGATCGCAAGTATCCCAGATGTGCCGTTGCCGCAGCTCGAAAGGAGCGAATCTTAACCTTCGGACGAGATATCTCGCGCACAACCCATGATATGCAGAGCGTACTGTGCCGTTGCGGCTATTTCAAATACGCGCGATTTAGTGGAGCCTAGACCAAGTAATTTCATACAACTCGTCCCGCCCACTCCCTTCGTTATTGGAAAGGGGTCCTAGCTAGTGGCTCATCCACGGTTTTCCTTGCTTCTTTTCTCATTTTTAGTCAGCGGGGTATGCGCGACTCCATCATGGACCGCTAGGAACCCATAAATTTAATCTGGGGTTATTGCTTTGACTTTCGTCCACTTAAGATACCTTCCTCGTTACTTAGAATCAAAAGAATGCGATTCATATGTTTAATCAGATCAATAGCAGGATAAGTGAACCACGAGTTCTTCAAGCTCAATTGGTTGAACGTGTTTAGCATGAAGGCTGAAGGAAAAACACGATCATTGGTTGGTCTCCTCTGCTGAACTGAACAACTGTGCCTTCAGTTTCGGCTTCGATTCATGATAGAGATCGATTACTTGGCTCATCTCGAGAAGACTTTCAGTGATGATCACTTTTTTTTTTATTCTTCCTGCTTAATTTCACCCTGGTTTCAACTGTAGCTCTTTTTGAGTGTCAGTTGTCCGCTCCTCATCACCCTATATTTCATCCAATCTGCTCATAGAAATCCTCTAGACATCTGTTGTCATGTTTACCCAGTTTTCCTTCAATTTGCTGGTATATACACCAACTTTTCCACGATTTTCCCTCCCTTTCTCCTCGTCTCCTCTTTCATCGTCTCCTGTATTCAATTCAGGTTATTCCGTCAACTATAGCGATCGATTGCTGTGTTTTCCTTGCTAAATGGCCCGATCGTTTTGGATTTAATGACGCTTCAGTGCGCCCATTGACGCGTTTTCTATTGCCTCACCTATCAATTGATCGATTTTGATTATGTACAAGTCTGAGCCTCTCGCACCTTCTGAGCACGAGAAGTCGGTTAGAAGGTGGGAAATCGCTCTAATTCTCAGTACTGTCACAGTGTACGGTAGTCGAGAATCTCATCTGCTAATGTAATATGCGATTTATGTAGTAGTATACTGCAGCGAATCAGGCTCTCAACTCGCAGTCCTACTAATCTTCACTTTCGCTACCTTTCAGTTTCTTTTAGGTGCTATGCTTATGCTAAGGGAGGAAGGGGTGGGGGTGGGAGGAGTGCACTACGGTGCGTATCAGCCTCTTGAAGGAATTCAAAACCACGGCAACTTTCCCTTATTACGAAGTTTTTGCAAACCCTCCCCTTTCTCTCGAGCCTCTAGGACACACTTGCCCTTTGAAAGCTAGAAATGTTTTGGTCCACACGAATAACTGCGTCAATGCACACTCTCTCCCCGCCACCTCATTTGTGCAGCACCTTCCTTTGTCTCCTGAACTGCTTCAAATTGAAAAGAAAAACATTCCTTTCATTTCCATGAACCTCATCATGACATTTTCCTATTTATTTATTTATTTTATTTATTTATCTTGGATTGAACGCTCAGGATAGTCCCACTTCACTGCAGTTGAACCCTGGACTTGTCTAATTGGTTCCAGCGCCATTCGCGCCAGAAATGGGTGCGGTCGTTCTGACGTGATAAGATCGTTGACGGCGGTGTCTTTCAGAGATGACATTCCATCTCGAGAACACTGTTGCGAGATGAGCCTTTTTGAATAGGGGTGACCAGCTCATACAAGTAGCAACTGGCGAACGTTGTAGTGTGATGATTAGTAGTGGCAACAAAAATCGCCCTTTTGCCTTCGTGGTCCCATTTTCTCAACCTGTACAAACTCTTTTCTACGCATGCCCTCCTACAGTCCTTGCAAGAACCTGTGCAAGACCTTTTATATCCAGGTTACAGAATGCTTCTCCTTGGCTTGGCCCTAACACCTATCCACGTCGATTCTGAGTACGAGAGCTCGAAGACTTGTGGCAAACCCTCAAAAAGGCTAATAGAGGGAGGCCACTCCATAACCAACATCACAATTCTCAGTTAAACTCCATTCCTCTTCGCAAAATGGGGATTATTTTCCGGTTTGCCGCGCTCGTTTACGACTTTTCCAGTACCTGTATTGTCACAGAGAAATCATCTGAGCGCTCAACACTTCAAAGACTGAGTCTACTTCCTCTCTGGCACTTTTTACCATGTTTGTCCACAGTTCTGTAAGGGTGCTACTGATGCTCCATTAGATAAGTTTCGTTCTGCGTCGCTTGCGACGTGAAACGTTCGGTACCATTGAAACCTTCTTCCTGGAACCTCAGATGTTGTCAGTTAACGAAGCTCGTTCAATACCGAAGAATTCATAGACAGTTGACTGTGGACCTCTATTATTTATATTTTTATTAAAATAACAGTTTCTACATTTCTTTCAATGCAGTCAGTGGATTCTCGGGGTATCTCTATTATTTATTTGAAACTGATCCTATGTGAGCATTGGACGACGTAAGCTCGACCTGAATTTGGTGTTGATCTAGAAAAACGGCCAGCGGTCAAAGCAACAGTCCCAGCAGGGTTCCAAAAATTCTATGCTAATGGTGTGGGACGATGCGCTAGCCCTAGACAAGCACACATGAAGAGAGGCTGACCAAAAAACTCACGTTAACTTCGCTAGAGCAGAGCGATCACTGTCTAAGGAGAAGGGGCGTTAAGTTTATGTCCGCGCCACCCCTTTTGCGTCTTGGAGAGCGCGCAACTGGCTGCGGAGGCATTTGCGGTCATTCTAGGACCACAGGGACTATTTGACTCGGTCCTTCAGAACAACCAATGTGGTGCCTTGCGGCTGCACCAATAATGAAGCAGTGTGGTTTTACCGAATGTATTGAACCCCTGAACACGACTTTGCTAATGACTGAAAGTAATGGTGATCAGGAATGTGCCTGCCAGCAATTGCAATTGGGGCGCATCTGCTGCGGGCAAGCTCTACAGCTCGTCCACCCCACCGTTCCCTTCGTCGGCCTTTTTCTTTCCCTTTTTCATCATCGTCATTAATCAACTCCCTACCTACAACTTCGTTACCGTCCGCTGAACCCCTCGAATTCAATCCGAGATTGTTGCTTTAAATTATTTGCGGACCTTCCGTTTTAGGGTTTTAGTCTCTGTCTTCTACCAACACAGCGATTTATCACAATTTTGTAACTGTTTTCATTTTAGATTAGAGTCTTATCCATTGCTCCGTTGAACAGCTAGATAAGCAGCAAAAATTAAAACACCTCTCAAACGAATTGAAAACGATTATGATCGCTTATGTGCCGCGCCGTGGTTTATGGTGTTGATGTTCGTTAACGATCATGAGGGCAATAGTGTGAAACTAGTCCTGTCAGTGTATAATGTTGTAATTAACCATGCTCCAGAACCACATAAATTCATCCAAATTGTGCAGGGTGCAGCCGTGTCTGTTTTGTCTTGCCGTAAATAAGGAAATATGGAGGAGGTAGCGAAGAAGACGACGAACATTTGACTATGTGCCCACCTCTTGTATTCCGCAGTCCTTCTTGCCTCGTGGGACCCCTCAGATGCCTGGCTCTGCGCAGGCAAGACGACCATACGCTCTGCATAATCTAGCGTAGTGAGAGGGCGATGCGTCCAGTTTCTCAATGCACGCTAGTGCACCAAGAGGGGAGCTGAGATTTTCGCCAACGATCAAGAATCGGGGATGCTGCCGCTTCTCCAAGGAATCGAACATCTCTCGATACTTACTTAGACCACTGACAACGTCCAGTGCGACCACTGGCTTCAACGTCAAGTCCTTTTACGAAAACCTGAGTAATCTTAACCCTTATCTTAAACGGCGATCTTTTCAAAGGTAGTTCAGAGTCGAGAATCAGGAGAAATCTCACTAGTTACGTTCCCCCTTTATCCTCTTTCCCTCATTCTTATCCCCTTTCGTTTCCAGTTGTTAAAAATTAGCATCACGAGAAGCATAACATCAATAAGCAACAATGGAACTCCTTCAGTCTCATTCAACTCTCTCGAGAGTCTTCAAAAAACCCGACTACCTCTGTAAAATTTGAACTCTTCGCTGACACCGCTGACCCCACCTGCGCGTCAGCTCTAAAGAGGTGAAATACCACTTTTCCGTTTCTTCGCGACATCGAGGTTTCTTGGATGGACTCTAGGGAATGTTCGCAATGGTGTCGCGTGGAGGTCAGGAGGGAGGCGTCTGAACTCTATTTGTACAAATTCATTTTTGAAGAAATTAATCATTGATATAAAATATTTTGTCGTATGTATCAAACCCGATTATGTAGTTGTGGAAAATTGTTTGCTAATCTATCTATTGTAAATTTATTACACCTACTTAGTTTTTTTCTCATTCTCTATTCTATTCTTTATTTTTCTTTTCATTTACAGGCGCAGGTAATGCAGACAGAAAATTGTTCTTCCATGTCCCCTACTTGTAACGTCTAAGCCCATCTGTGGATCCATGTGCGTCTTTGGACCCCTATTTTCTGTTTGCTTTAGCGAGTTAAACAGTGTATGCGAAGCGAAGTCACCTGCAAGTTGAGTGTCACTCCGCGGTCGCCCATTTCTTGATTTCACTCGTGATTTCAACGTTGGTTTTCATTCTGCACCTCAGTTGACCTTATGTTTTTCACATTCTCCGACTACACCACCACTGTATGGGCTAAACATTCGTTGAGCGACGTTTATTCGATGGGCAGTATTTTATCACCTTGCTTTTAAATCGATTTTTCTATGGAGAACTTTCAAGTGAAATAACTAGTAGGAAAGGACGATATCGATATCTTTTGGCTCCTCTCTAGGGAGTCAACGAAATTGAAGACAAGTTAATAACTGCTAATCCCCCTTCCTCCAACTCCCAACGAAATTTCCTGCTGTCTGACTGCTTTTTCCGCCCGTTTAAATGGTTTACTTTATACATTCTTTGGACATTTTCGTGAGAAAAGACTAGATGTTATCCTCATTAATGCCATAAAGCTGGAAGAATTTTTTGCGGAAATTTTGAATTTTTTTTGCAAAGAATTCAATTTTGGCATATAACGAGAATTTTGGTAAACGGTAATCAGGTAAGAGCAGAAATAAATCGTTGTCCTCATTCTGAACTGGAGCTGATCGATTTCTTCTGGAATTTCGAAATTGGTCGTTGACCCGCGTCACATGCGGGGTTTTCCGCATCGAACAGCGCCAGCCAGCCAACCAGCCGGTTAAACCCAGACGACGGACGTCGGTCGGCTGAAGAGTGTGTGTATGTGTGTGTGTGTGTCTTTATTGTGTCGGCAACGACATGCCAATCGATTTCCCCCGCAGAGAGAGAAATGGCGGGGGGGGGGTTACGCAATAAACCAAAGCTACCTCTCGATCCCCGTATGCTCTGTCACATAGCCAACTGGAGCCAGACTTATGGCTTGGGTTGAACTTCTTCATCGTGCTTTTTTGTCCTTGTACGTTACTTTGTGGTCGTTTTCTATTTTTTATTGCATTATTGATTTTTCAAGAACGTTTCAATTATCTCGAAAATAGTATCATTGATTTTCGAAAATGAGTACGCAGAGTTTCGAAATCTTTTTTCGGCTCATTCATTTCGTATTCCGGCATATTGATGAACTGCAGCGCTCTTTCTGTAAAGAATGCATTTGAAAACATTTCTGTTTTGTTTCATATTAATTTTTCTGTCTATTTCGCTTCTATGACGTCATGTTTTCCGAGGTTCTGGGTATTTTTTGTATTTTATATATAATTTTGTTATTTATATACCGTGTCTATTTTTTGTTCGAAAACTTTCACATTCAACAATCTGTCGTCAAATTTTCGCCCCTCAATGTTGATCATGCTTCCGCTTTATTCTGGGAATCCTCTCGTTCTCTCAATTATTTCCTTTTCCACATTTCATTGTCCACAAAGAGTTTTTGAAAGTGCATTTCCAACCATAATTAAAAGTAATTATTGAATTGTTCGGAATACCTATGTAGGTTTTTCGTCGAATTCAACTTCATCTGTGAACGCATTCATTTTGTGGCAACATTGCGGAACAGTTCCTCCGAAAAGATTTCTTGATATTTACTCATTTTCTTTTTTTCTACTGATTCTCGCTGTTTATCGTGTCTAGAGCATTTTATTACTAATCACTAGGTCAAGTGAGGTAAATGTATGAACTATCCTTAATTTTCCTCAATAAAAAATCATGAGGTCTTATACAGGCCAAAGATTGATCCCTTTCAAACCAATTCTTCACTGCTTGATCACCCATCCTTGATTTCAGATATCTATTCATAAAAATTGGTGCGTATGCGTAGATTTTCCTCATTTCTGGGATGCGCCACGCGCTTGACTCTATTCAAGGTGGTGGTAACTTTTGAATGCGTATGCCACCCAATGTTTAAAGGGGGAGCCCGTTGAGCTGCTGAGCGACCTCACTCTTCCCTATGAATCTCTATTCAGTTAGCAGACCCAATATAGATTGAAGGCTTGATTTCTGGCAATGATAAATGTGTATTCTAAATTTTCCCAAGTTTTTCGAAATTTATGTTGATCTCTTTCAATAAAACGGAATTAGTAACCCGTTCATATACCCCCCTCTTTTGCTTTGTTATTCCTTGGCATTTTCGAGTGTATTATTGAAATGCGAAAGAACTTTTTCATATTCCTCTGATATCTACTACCACTGCAAAGATTTGACAGGCTCTTTTTATGTAACTCTTTTATGATTGTTCAACGGGGGTGGTATAGCGCTAAGTGACGCCGCACCCCATTCAATGGCCTATCGTCAAGCTCGAAATTGAGCACTGCCCGGGACAATGAGGCAATCCTTTGTAATCGGCTAGTTGTTGTTAGATTCACCCTCCGTGTACAATGTCATTGATGTACATCGGGTGGCTTCTGGAATTCATTGTACAGACCATATGGCATTCACACGCTACTAGTATTCTGAGTAGAAGTAGACTGCACGGCGCATCCTACAAAAGGACTGATTAGCAAAATTTTTCTTCTTATCCTTGTCCCAACATTATTTGACACAATCTTTGGTGTAGCGCATTTGCTGCTCTATCCTCTACATGTGTCTCGGAGGGCTGGGGAGGGGGGTGGGGCACGGAAACACTCAGTTTCGGGGTTGAGCTTTTGAAGGGGGAAGGACTCCGGTGTGCGGAAACCCTTTTCATATTCCCCGTAGTTCGTCCCTGTTACCTAGGCGTACTCCTAGGAGCCTTTTTGCACACTGCCCCCCTCTCCCGAGAAATTGCGCCGTTTTCAAAAAGACCTTCTCACGTAAAGCAGCAACGGGTCAGTTGGCATCTGTGTATTCCTAATTGAAAATTTCGCAGTTTACTCCCGCTATAAGTGACGTTTCCGGCAGAACATTAAAATTACGAAATACTAGAAGCCGTGAATAGCGAAATGCACAGGCTTGTATGTATGTTTGTATATTTCGCAAGAATGTCCTTGGCTTCTCGATGGCCATCCCTTGGATGAGATCAATTGTTCGCTGGGTTTTTTTGAAATCGCCGCCAGATGGAGGAACAAACGATGCCGTGGGGGAGTGCTTGGCAATCAAATTACCCATGAAACATGGTTTTGGAAAGTAGCTCGAGAAGTAGAGGTGAATAGTTGAATTAGTTACAAAAACTGACGTAGGATATCTTTGAAAACGGTATCTTGTAGAAAAGCCGATTTATAAGATGTGCTTTTTGCTTTTGAATAGATATACAGTACTCG
>KZ345080.1:61724-81675 GCA_002352805.1 Teladorsagia circumcincta | reverse complement strand
CTTCGCTACCGACCGCTTCAATCCTCAAATTCGTCATGACACTGTTGCTTTAATTATATACCACCCCTCTGACTCACGAATTCCCCGATTCTCGTCAACTAGCAGCGGGAGTAGTGCCCACGCACACACATTTCACACCTACCGTATTCAAAAATGCCTCGTGCCCATCCCATCAGTATTGCACTGTATTTTGAGCATTTGTGTGATTGCGTCTCCGTCTGAAAGGTCCGCAAGCATCTGAAAGGTCCGCAGCACAAGTCCACGGAGCATTTCATCTACTTGGAATCATTTAGTTTCAGTCGGGACAGTTCTTTGTGGTATTTTGGCTCACCCAGTATGTTACTTATGAGATGGAATAGCACTCAAAATGACGTTCACTACGATTCGGATGGATGGCGAATACGTGCATTTCAAAAAGGTTCTGATCGCCCTTTCCCTTTGTCACTTTTTCACTTTTTGGCAGTTCAGAGAGGTTTTCTTCTTTTTGCTTTTTCCCACAAGATATACATCATCCACTTTTCTAACTCTTCCGAAGGTGAAAGTTTCAAGCGTTAGGTGGCCCTCAAAATCAGTACAAATTAGCGTTCCATTCCTGGTCGTTCTCGCGGTATCCAATGGTCCTGACTGGGGATATGGAAACCATAAAGGCGAAGTGGAGGGAGTGTGGATTGACGAGAAAAAGAGTTGGGAGGAAGGATACGTTTCGTAGCAAGCGCATGAACTGTGTTATATAGCAATAGGTCGCCACGCGACATCGCGCTTCTTAGGTTAGGCCGCGCGGCCGCACCTGACTCGAGGTGCTTGATCAGCGCAAGAAGATAGCAGGGTCCTGGTTGAAGGCAAGAGGAGTCGCAAGAGATATTTATTGAACTTACTACTACCCAGTCGGGCACAAGCAAATGTGCGCAACATCGTGTAATGGTTTTATGTTGAACACTCGTAGAAGTGGGCCATAAGTGGACGAATGGTATGAGGACACATGTCATTAGGACTGTTTTCTGTTCGTGCGAATGGGCCAAAAAGTGTGCGCACATCTTCGCGGGCTCAGCCTCTCTAGCTATGGTGAAGGAGAAACCTTTTTGGTGAAGACTGCGGTGGACGGTGGGCTGGCTATGAGGAGGATCAAAATGGCTAGTGCAGTCGACTCCCTGCAGCCCCAAAAGAGCCTCTTGGCGGGTTCCCTGTTCAAGTCGGGCGAGCCTGGGCTATTCTGTGCACAGGAAAGGGTATGCAATTATGGAGGTAGATTAGTCAGAAGGAAGATTGAGCAACTTAGGGAGTGATTTTCAACGTATGATCAATAGCAGTGAGCGTACTGGCTTCGGACGAGGTTTATTAAAGATCTGGCTCTGCATTTTATGTTTTGCTACTGTTTTTTGAATTTCAATCGCTATAGATTGTTTAAGTATCCAATGGTTCTTTTGCTGGATCCTGTAACAACAATTTTTTCCTCCTTAAGCCAGCCAATGGGCGGAGGTGGTCTAGTGGCAAGTGGCGCTGCTTACCACCCACGCGGTCCAGGAACAAATCCTGGGTTGTGCGTTGTCCAGGCCAGCCAAGCCTTCCATCTCGTGGGGTCGGTTAATTTGTACCAGGCTTGCCTGGTAGGATAAAAACCGACCTGTACTTTTGCTGACCTCCGCAAATCATTGTCTAGACCAAATCACATTCAAATTACCACTACGAAATCAAAAATGGAAGTAGAATGCGTGCCGCGTCCTAAAAAGGGAATGATCAACGGGGAGTGCTTCATCTTTCAGCCCAGCCAATCAAATCAAAGCAAATGGGCTTTCAATTCGGTCTATAGGCTTTTCCAATATCCTATGCAGGGAAGGGTCTATGGAAATGTTCTTGGATATTCTAGCTGTTAGGAGAGCGATTCGTGTTTTTCGTGTCTTTCCAGGAAACTTCTGCTCGTTCCCCGTCATGACTGTGTCAGTTGTGATCTTTAGAAACAATCCACAAAGTTTCACGCACAAAGATTCGGCTCCCGAAGCGAAACAATCTTTCGAAAAGGTCAAAAAGAGTTCCTGGTGACGGCATTCAGAGAAGCAAGTTCCACCGGTTGCATTACTAACAGATTTCCGGCGGTAATTTGAACGCCTACCAGTGTCGGTTTTTCGAATTGTTTTCCAAAACAAGTGCAACTTTTTTGTTTTTTTTTCGTTCTTATCGTGGACGATGGGTCTTAAACCAGTGATTCAAGGATGAAAAAGAATCGTTTTTTTTTTCTCGGGAAGGAGTCCTTTGAGATCCAGGCGTCGGAGATTGAGTTCTCACAGCAGGGTTGATTGGCGAGCTGACAGCAACTTTTGAGGATGTTTAGAAAATCAGGAATTCTTTGATTTGGGTGTAGGAACTGATCTCCTACCCGACTTCCACCTTTGCACTGTTGACGAGAAGAGGGGGAGAGGGTGGGTTATGCGACGTCATCGTGCCTGACGCTGGTCCAGTCTCCGAGTAGAAGGACAGATCTGAGGAGTCAAATTTTAGTTGTATTTTTTCACGAAAATATGTTTTAAAGGTTTTCAATCATTAACTTATCGTGTAGGAAGAAGTGGCCTGTTTGCTCATCTACATTTTCCCTTATGATTGCTCGAGTAGTCGACAAATGGTTGTATCCCAAACTCGGTTTTCTTAGCGCGAGTTTGACCCGATGCAGTAAAACGGCCATAACAAAATGGCGGCATCGTAAAAATTAGAGTTCGAAAAAAGCGTCTTCTCTCGTAGCAGTTTGTCTCTCGTATCTGTTAGACGACGCCAGCCTAATCGAACTATCGCCCAGCTTATCCAGCTGCGTTACGACTGCGTCGGCGTTCGGTTATCAGCGCCGCAAAAGCACCGCGGACACCGTACATTCCATGTGATCGCGTCTAGGCGAGGCTTGCTGCCAACCTATCTTTCTCTCACTCTTTCACGATGTCTCTGCGTCTTCACATTTCGGCTGCTATTCACCGATCGTCTGGCCGCTGTTTGCATTTCGCCTCGTTTCGTATTCAAAAGGGAGGATTGATCGATTTCCTTGCTGACTTTTCGGTGTCTCCGTACTATTCGAGGTCGCTGCTCGTTCCCTCTTATACCGTATTCCAAGCTCCTTACCGGTATTTATGTATAGGTTCATTTTCTTGTAATTATTTGTCGTAACATCCGAAACTTATATCCTCCACCACAAACTTGCTATAAGTCTCCAGTGATCAAAGGATAAAGCATTTGGCGTTTATCATTCTCTTCTTGAGATGCGCCATGTTTTCAGATTTGATTCAGAATCGTAGTTACGAATGCTCCCGACAAAGCTGAGAATTGTACAAGGCAGTGCTCTTTCTTCTGGGCCAGCCTGGTTCCTGTTATTTGTTCCTGTATAATAGAAAATTCGGATGGATTGGGTAGGTCCCAATGACGATACATGGTAAAAAGCGATATTTGCCATTAAATCACCTCAACTTCCTTCTCTGAACGGAAGGACTGCTAGCAGAATATTCTTGTAACTTACTAGTGCAGTGATTAGCTGTTGTATGAGACGCAGGTCAAACTCTTTATTAGATGCTGATAATGTCTCAAACTGGCTGTCAAATCCCCTCGAAAAAATCCTGAATTGAACCGTTTCACGGTAGGGCTCGTATCCTCGCTTAGTTGGCAGTAGTGGCTGGTGGTTCAGTGCGACCCACGAACATAAGAGCTGCTCCAGGTACGAGGTTCATTTACGTACCTCTTGTGATCCAGACTAACTCCGGTAGAAGTAAAGGCGATGCTCGACTTTCGAATCGCGCCATTCGCTACTGGCGGTTCGCGAGCTATTTGCAAATTTTGACATCACCTTTACTAAGGATGAGTCAAAATAGGGAATGGATGTTCGGATACAGCGATAATAGAATTGCAGAGGGTCTTCCACGAATTTGAGGGCTCTTACGGGTTATCCTTGTTCCGATTTAGTCCTCCATCTCCACGGGCAAGTTCAACGGTGGCGTTCGGCCCATTTCAAAAACTTTACGAGCCTTCTCTCGAAGATCTTGCGTACACTCCCCGGCTCAATCATTCCCGACGGAGATTCCCCGCATTCGAATATCCAAAAGCGTGGCGCTTCATAGCATTCGATTCTACTATCAGTTGAAACTCTTTGAATTTTGTCCTAAATTCCCTCCGAAACTGCCGTCGAGGGGAGAGATGGGGTATGCTACTGTCGAACTGACGGCTGATCCTGACAAACCTTAAATGCGCCTCTACCCTAACACGGACAGCCGTACCAGAAAGCTGAGTTTGTCCAGGGGTCGTCGAAAATTGAATGTATTGGAAGGTTGAACACCGGAGAGATCTCTGCGGAGGTGTATTGTTGGTTGGAATTCTTTCCCAATGTCAAGTCACATCCGGTAGGCATGTTGATAAAGAAAATGTTTATAAATGATGACATCTCACACGATTTTTTCGTCTTCGTCACCCAGAGTGACAGTGTAAAATCAATGAAAAAAGTCAGCATTGCCTTTTTCCGTAACTGGTGGAGAGGATTTTGTGCTAAGAATTGGAGGGAGGACTGCAT
Source organism: Teladorsagia circumcincta (assembly GCA_002352805.1). NCBI lineage: Eukaryota > Metazoa > Nematoda > Chromadorea > Rhabditida > Trichostrongylidae > Teladorsagia > Teladorsagia circumcincta. The sequence continues at coordinate 77,144 of KZ345080.1, read as the reverse complement.
TATTTATTGGGTTTCGGCATCACTTGAATCACAATGTTTCACAATCAATTCGAATTTTCAAAACGGGCTATTCAAAAGGAGATTCCTCCCTGGCAATTGGCAGGGTTTATTTATCAGTTCTTTCCTGAATTTCATTCTATTCCAGCATGCTTTAACACGTAACGGACCGAGTGCATCACTTGGTGATGCACTCAAACAGAAGAATGGACTCCTTTCACTTGACTTATTCTGACATTCTTCATGTTTTAAAACTATCCGCCTAGACTATTGGATCCGAAAAGCATTAAGTTCATCAGAGATAGTCAAATTATTGATGGAGTGATGGTTACTGAAGAGAAAATATGAAAAAAGACGTGGAAATGCGCGCACAACGGCGGTCCGTTATGGGTTAAACCCATCTGTGTTTACTGAACATCGTATGTGTGGCGTATCTCAAAAGGGTGGATCGATCTGAACTTCTGGATCCTTCTCCAATTAGGTCGTTAATTTTCTGGCACTACATGTGTTGAAGCCACAGCAAGCAGTTCCCTTTCTGTAGTTTCTGAATATGCAATCCTTCCTTGTTGTACCACCATGGTTGGACGAGTTGCTCCATCCTTCTTGCTTCATCTGTGGGCTAGACTCTGTTACGGTACTGTGTAATGTTGCCTCGTGACTAGTAAATTCTTTACGGGTGGAACCATCATTTGGCTGCATTTACACACGAAAATTCATATTTTCATTTAGTCCTCTTTTACAAGCTCTGATTTCAATTTTATTTTCCTCATTTTATTACTTTCTTTTTTGTTTCACCAAAGTAATCGCTGAAAAGCCATAGAATCAGTGATAGCTTTGATTCGTATCAAGATGAAGCGAATGAACGTTGCTTTTCTTCATTCTTCACTTTATTTCTCTTGCTTTTTGTTTTCCTTTCCTTTTCTGCGTTCTTTTTCTCAACTTTTTCTTACTTTCATTTATATGATTGTTTATTTTGCTATGAACTTTTCTATTCTGAACTTTTTGTCGTTGGTATCAATGTCTTACGTTCGCCTTCAGAATTTTTATTCAAATGTCAAAGCAGCGTATTCGACTGGACATGTTCGTGAAAACCTTGTGCTTAATAAGACCTTCTCCACGGCTGGGGCCTTACGACTCACTACCATTCGAATCTCATCCAGCTTGACTTTCCGTAAAAACCTCGTTAAACGAGAAGCGAAGCGGTGAGGGGAAGCCTCATATTCCCTCGTGTTTCAGTGGATTTCTGTGTATTTTGAAAAGTCCTGTGATTTTAACCGGTTCCTGTTCCAGTACCAGACTCCTTGAAAATACACTGTCAACTTCCCCAAATATGACGCACTTGCCCACAGTTGCATGCGCGCTCCTCATTGTCGAGTGAAGTCCTCAACGAGGGCTCTTCCACCTCGGAATCCTATTTTCAGTCTTATTTCGGTGATTGAGCCCTCCATCATCCATAATGGTGGAATGAAACGCGGGATTGCCACGTATTCAATTTAGTTGTAGCAGCGTACAAGCCTGCCATAAAGAGGTTTTACAAGTTAATAGAGGTAGAACAGCAGTAATTTCTCATGATTGTCTCACATAATTATCTCATTAGGAGTTGATAACAATTCCATAAAGATGGAAGCCAGTGGACATCTTGAAGGGCAACCAGGGAGCTCATAGGTCACTCAACAGGGATTAAGAGGTCTGCGTGTTCTCATTGTGACACCGAGGATTACGTGAACTGGAATGCCGAAGTGGTTATCCTCTTGACCCAGGGTAAGCTATGGCATGCTGCCGTGGAACCTCTTAATCTTATCTTTTCCCAGACACTGCAAAAAATCATTTAGTCTTGGCGGTGCACAATATGCTAAGCAATTTCTGAGAAATATCCTAATTGCAATCAAATGGTGTGGAACGTTAGGATTTTTCTCTGATTTTCTGCTAGCTTTTATTCTTCTTTAATGGTAATCGGACTTACTGTGATTGTCTTGGAATTGTTTTCTTTTATCACATTTCACCTTAGTTCAGCTGCTTATTTACATTTATCACATCAAATTACTTATGTTCGTTTTCTTTTCCTTACCATTGTTTCGCACAGAACTGCTCAGGTTAACTGGGTATTATCTCCATGCGTTCCTTTCAACTGTATCAAAATTTAAATTTTTTAATGAAAAATAAATTCAAGGATCATATTAAAAATTTATTGTTATTAATCTTTAATTCGTTCATTTTTTCGTTTCTCTGATCTCACTTTACTCTGGCACGGCTTTCCAATTGTCACGTGTCGATAAAAATTGGAATGATTCGGATGTTCCTGTGTAATGCTCTAGATATATATTGATTGGCTTCCTAAATGTCTAGAACTTCTCTTAATACGGGGAGGCTATTTATGCACGTATCTGATCTCCTTCGAATATATTCTCCCATCAACTGTTCAATAATCTGGCAGTCATCTCTGTGCTAGCTTGTTAGTTAATAGCGAGCAAAGATTTAGTGCAGTTGCGGCTGCAGACGGGGTTTTTCCTACTGCTCAACATCTGCCCCCATTTTTCATGTCGTGTTTCCCGTTTGCTGTTTATATTTTCGGAATGGTGCACAGAAAGCACAAAGAATTTTATCTTTTACCACCTTTGGCTCTGTCAACCCTCCATTCACTAAAGACCCCAGGAAAGTGAAAGAGTTCAGGGTTTGTCTGAGTTAGAGGCAAAACGAGCACCTCTTCTGTTTATTGAATTTGATATTGAAAGCATTCCTTTCTTCATATTGATCGTCGATTATGTTCTTTTGGGGCGCGCCACACATTTCATATCCACTGAGAATCGAGTAGCGTGGGAATGCGATTTGGTCCGTATAATGAATTGCGAAGCCAGCTTCTGAATATGAGTAATCTAATGCCTTTACGCATGCTCAACTATGATACCACTTTGAGAATTGGCGGTGATGAAAGGCCGGTGATCCGAGCAAGACCAGACCCTGTATTTGTCTCTCGTGCACCTTGAAAGTGGCAGCACCCAGTGTTGGGATGTCTTACATAGTAACGTCACATGTCCCGTTTCATTCCGTTAACACAACGTCAATGTAGCGCAAGAAAAACGTTATTGATTGGGAGTATCCATTGCAATTTTTTTTGCATTTAGTGAAGTACAGGAGCTGCTTTGCTTATGTTCACGGGTCCTTTCCCTCAAATTCCCCATCTACCCCCTGTCCTATCATAAGAACTGGTGGATTTGGGTGACATCATAAAATATCATCTCATTTATTTTGGAGGCACGATTTATGCCAAATGTGCCAAATACATTCAAATGCCACTAAAATTCGGAATAGGGTTCAAATGTGTAGCGCACACCAAAAACTGTATTGCTTAAGGTGGAATTCCGAGATTCGTGAGGCGTTTAACATTTCCACACTAAGTTTTCAATGCGCCACCTATAAAAACATCCTACCATTTGATCGTGTTCGAGTTTGAACTTCGGTTGTGCATTCATTTTCATATTTTTCTTCAGTATTCTCATGAATCCCTGTATTTGTTATACCTCCTCAATGTTGGCGTTTAACATTCCCTTTTACGGGTTATTACACGAAAGTCGAGCGCACGCTGTGCACTGTATGTTTGTTCTTTTATTGGCGTAATGTTTGTACAACTTCACGGGCACAGTTTTACAACTTCGGTAAACCCTGTGCTCACCTTTCAATTCCTTTCAACGTTATACATCCAAAACGCTCGTCTGCTTCATCTTCGTTCTGGAGGGATTTCTTTAATTGTGTGAATATCGCTTGAAAATCGTCATCTTTGTATTGCAAACTTTTTGCAAACAGTAGCGGTCGGAAGGAATCGCAAACTGTTTTCCGTGTTCTTTTTTTTTCCAAAAGGCTCAAACATCAGCTGCGCATTTTCTCTTGGATCCATTGAGATCTTATGACCCCTGATTTCGAAAACCCAGAAGAAGCATATAGCAAGATTGAAAGCGAGGTTTGAGGGTCCCGATAGGAGGCCCGTCGCGCGGCGAGAAGGCACAGACGCAGATGGTCAGTGAACGAGTCGGAGTACATACAGTGATTCCACGTCAAGACAAAGAGAATGCACTATAGAACGTCCCGCAACACACAGCACGCGGTGCAACTCTACTGACTGGTCTGCGCCTCTGGCTTTTCACCGCGCTACGGGCCTCCTGTCGGGTAACTGAATTTTGAAGTGAGAAAGTATGGTGCACGAAAACTGTTTCTGATTCCTGACCGACACATACATATTTTAAATTTTAATGGTTTCCTATAGATTGTATCATATTTCAATGATATCTGTTTTGACCATTTCTTTGTTCTGGTCTGTTAGTCAGTGTGAACTTTAGTGGTGTGCATGAAGAGGTCACTACGCGACAAATTTGCCGCTCATCGCCCGCGCACTCTCTCTAGGTTTCGTAACCTGCGCATGTCTGCTCAGCTGGGCCACGAGCAGAGTCAACCTTTCATTGCATCAGGTTTAGGCCGATGTCAGACTTCGCGACACGAGGATTCGCTAGCGTCCGCGGTCGCGTGCGGTAGCAACCATGGGAGCTATTCGCTGGCCGCGATGCGACCGCGGACGCTAGCGAACCGCTCGATTCGCGAAGTCGGACATCGCTTTTAAAGGGGGGGGGGTATGTACTCGAATTTTTAGTGAGGTCGTAGTAATGAAAGTTGGGCATCACATTGCCGTGGAGGTGGGTTGTTTGAGGAGCTCTGACAATTTCGGCAAAATTTTTCGGAGTAAGAAAGAGGCAAAATTAAGAGTATTTGTCTTTTCTTCAGGTATCCTCCTCAACCTTTTACTAGACTTTAGTTCCCTTTCTATGTGGTTAATTTCGTAGCAACTATATTAATATTACTGAAGATGTTTGTATAGACATCTTGTGTCTCCTAATCTGTATTCCGTGTTTTTGATGAACTGGAGTGGATCGTCATTGAATGGACCGTTTGCCTCGCTCTCAGCGTTTAATGACTTCGTTTTCGTGTCCTTGAAGATGGTCGTTCTCTCATAACTTCCTCCCCGTCTGCTCAATAACCCTCGATCAGGTCCGATCATGCCCAGACGCTTGCTTGCGTTTCGGGGCTGCAAAGCAAGCGATTTGTGCTTGATAAGACCGATGGATCGATGCTTTTTGCGTTCTGGAAGAGAGAAATCGCAAACATTTTTCGGAAACGAAATGGAATGTCGCGCTGTCTGCATGCCATTCTGTCGGCTTCGTTGCTCCGCCAGAAGCTTCATGGATTTCTCATACATACCAATTCTTTATGATCTAACTCACTTACCAGCTCGTTATCCAAGCGGGTGGTTTCGAGGGCCATTTTATTTTACACCTGAGCCTTAATTTTTGCCCTCAAAGTGAATTGTTCGTCTGCCTTGGGCGAACTTATTGGCACAGTTTCTCTCGCAGTCTTTATAATGAGGTGAGCAGACATGGTACAGTGCATTTAGCACTTCCCCTTTGTGAGCGGTTCAAGGGTCAATTCTCGGATTGAATTTCGCCCTGACCGGCCAAGCCTTTCGTCCCTCGATTTTTGGTAGCAGACGTGCATGGGACTAGAAAACCACTGCACTGCACATTGGCTGGCCTCTTATTTCTTAAAGGAGGATTCCACGATAAGAAGGAAGGTCAACGAAAGGGAAACCTACCTAGTGGAAAGACAGGCGCACCTTTTGAGGGTGGGGACCGTCACGCAAGTCGCATCGAAATATATGTTCCCGGCAGTCTAGTATGGCCTTCCGGCTCAAATGGCCCGGTACGCCCTCCCTTCTCGCGTCGTCTTATGTCTGAGTCTCTAACCGTTCATCAGAGAGGCGTAAGCATTGAAGGGCAGCACTGATGAGAGTCGCATTGAATCGAAAGAAAGCGGGTTCCATTCCCGGGGTTCTAGACCATCTTCCTCTGTTTTTTCTTCTTCAGTGCATTACTGACTATCTCTAACTTAGTGTGGGCTGCCTCTTCATTTTGAAATCCCCCTCTAAAAAGTGCGGGTCTCGATTGTACCCTTAAAAAATACTTTGAATGAGGTTGCAGGATCCTCAATCACTGATAGGGTGGAACTGTTCGCGACTTGGAAGTGCCGACAAAAGAGCTTATGCCATCGCTCAGCGACCGCTGCCACCCTCGCCAATGTAGCATATGTGTCGTCTGCGCCCTTTCGCGTACGATATACTCTCTTGCGTTTTCCCTCTCCTTGCAGTGGTGTGTTTCTTCATTGTATCTGTACCATGGTCGACCTCGCAAGAGAAATTTCAGTGTTTTCTGTAGGCTTTTTGCTTTTTCCCCATAAACATTCCTTTTCGCTTCTTGTCCAATTTGCGAACAATAACTCCCCAACCCGTTCATGCCTGTGCCTTTGATACGAATTGATTGCGTATGGCTGAACGGTTTTGTATGAAAGCAGAGTCCCTGGAATATAATGAGAAAGGATTGGCAACGCTCGTAGCTCTACCCTTCAACTTTTGCATCGCAGTGTTTTCAAATTCTGCGATTCTCTTTTTTTACTCTACTGTTTTAGTTTTTGTTCCAGTTCTGATTTTTGGTTCCGGTCATTGATTTTTCGATCAATGGTTATCAGCACTTCTCAAAATACCACCGGCAATCCGCTTATTTTGCTAGGAAAGATTATGCATCCATAATCGTGCTACTGGATAAAGCACGCATATAAGTAGGTAAATCTACTAGGTTAAAGTAACCGGGAAAATATGGTTGTTGTGAAATGCGGTAGTCATTTTTATCATGTTCAATAATATGTGCTGTAAATCACTTAGCAGAGAAAGACCTACCAACCTAGAAAGACTAAAGCGTTGATCATTTTTTCCTGGGATGCGCCACGCTTTATAACTACGTTCACAATTGCGATGACATTTGTATGTGATTTGCTTCACAACACAGTGAATCGCAGGGCTATGCTGGAACACGTCGATATTTTCATCTTATCAGAACAGTTGGTATCGATCAACTGGTTCCGGTTAAACGGAAGGCATGACAAAGTACCTCTTTCGATACAATGTTTGACCCCCAGACGTAGCATCACTTGGCATTAGGCCAGTGTCAGACGTGGCTACTCCAGGATTTGCTAGCGAATCGCGGGGTCGAGCAATGCGCCACGCACCAGCGGTTCGTTGCACCAGCGGATCGAAAGATGTACCTGCGGTTTGGACGATACGGTTCGTTGCACCAGCGGACCGAAGGATTTACCAGCGGTTTGGACGATGTTTGAGGGACTAGTCAGTGTTCGGAAGACCTTCTCATTCGCGCTTTGACTCTCGTCACTTTCCGAGGCTCACGTGGGCACGAGATAGGAGGGCACGAAAGCCAGGAAATGGGCGAAAGCCAACGTGCAGAGGAGAGGCTCTTCCGCTACTTTTAAACGCTGACGAGTCACTGGACTATTTTTCGAATAGGTGGTACATCGACCGTACCCGCGAATCGCTATCGAATCCACGGATTCGCAAAGTTTGATACCCGCCTTACACCACCTCGCTCACAGAGAGAAATTAGTAAGTTTGTTATGCAATGCTGAATCGAAGAGTTCAGGATATGTAGTCGCAGACAGGAAGTCATGAACCTTACGGCCCACATATTCCTATTTCATGGGTGAATTGAGCATATATGGAGATTGAAAATTGGCGTTCGTGCAAAGTGCAAATATGGTCGAGCATTTCATTAAACAACAATGAAAAACCAGTTTGCGGATTGTCCTCTGTCCTCTCAAAAATTCCATCGTCTTTTACACATCGAGCTGCATTTGGCCTTCTTTTGCAATACGTATGGGCATGGCATACTCGATTTTTAAACCAGTGATCGTTTAAATTAACAAAGTTTCTGTATTCGTGTTGCACCCACAAGCTGTCACCAAGTGTATCACTCTTCTCGGTAGTACGATTTACCGCATGCATTTGGTGAGTACTCAAATTAGCCGTCTGTGGAAAATTGTCGTTTGATTGGGATTTTGAAGTGTCGACTTGAGAATTCAATAAAACAGCTCCGATATAACGACTAATACTAGGTTGGAAAGAATCATCTGCAACACTCTTCCGTGAATTTTCCTATTTTTTGAAAAAATCGTAGGTAACATCCACGACCAAGGAATGGTAGAGCACTTTCATGACATTGGTTGCGACGAGATTTCTTACTCCACTAGCGTATTTCTCTTGGTCAGGCTCTGGATGGTTACCATCTTCTCCGGACCTCCAGTCGTCATCTTTTTGACGAAATAATCAGTCGATCAACTTCAGTTCGGAAGCAAGGTTGCTTGCTTTTTTGACCCGCATACTGCCACGTTCCGGAAAAGGAGCATCGAAAAAATTCCTGAGCTCTGGGGTCAAGTTGTGGGGGAGGAGAGAAAACCTCACCGGCGACGCGGACGCGAGCGCGTGCTGGTGACGTCACAGCTGCGGCAAGGTACAAAAGGAAGAGCCAGCGCCGTAAACACTTCGCTCAAACAGTATCGAGGTTGTTGGCGCTTTGCTAACCTTTACATTCAATCGTGCAGGAGTACAATGATTGTAATACGTGTAAATGCCATCCTCGTGCTACTGAGTGGGAATTTTGGAGTGTGTATTGTTCCAGTTGTAGGACATGATTAGTAATGAAATGACGCAAGTCAATTTCTCCATGCTTGAAAACTCGAGAATGCACAATTAAGCTGAAATAGATTCTTATGAGTACGCCATTCGACTTCGATTCCCAACCCCACCATTACTTTCTGAACAGTCAAGTTAGAATCGATAGATCCTGCAGTACATTGTATTGAAATGTTTTCATAAGGTATTGGCGGAAATGCCGACCTTTGCTCGTTCTCTCGTCCCAACTCTGACGTTAAAGTGACGTCAACAACACGCGCTCGCGCCCGCGCCGCCGGTGAGCTTTTATACGGAGCCAAGTTGTGGACACTTATGGTTGATATACAACTAGTCAGGACTTTTAAACCAAAAAGATAAAATTAAAACTAAAAATGCGAAAAAGTGTTGCAGGACTTTCTTTCCAACCTAATAACTCATCAAATTGTATGCCTTAGTTGAAAAGCAGATACGCTTTGGAATTCTACGGGATCAATCACTCCCATGTGTTTTCTCGTATTCATCATTTTAGAAGTTGCGTATCATTCTCAGCCAATTCTTCGGTCCTAAAGGTGCAGTTCAGGCAGAAGTCTCGTGAACGAATTCCCTCGGTCTGTAGAATAGAGCCCCAGAGGACAATCACAGACATGGTACTCCCATGCAGGGAATGACCCAATAAGCACACTAGGGCCTTACAAAGTGAACTGCAGCAGCTGCAATGGTCCCCGTCCGTAGCAGGCTGTTGTCTGGCGCCTCTCATCTACCGTGCCAACTCGCTCCATACTCTCCTCTCCGCGCTCGTTCTCTCATTGCCTTAGCACAGCCGCATTTGAAGCCGTTAACGTAAGTGTTTCCAGCGGATCGTTTTCCGTTTCACTGCCAGCCTCTTTCACACCCATACGTTGGTATTCCTGGGAAACAACCACACCAGTTCGACCCTGGAAATGTCTTTGAGAGGAGTTGCTTTTGTAAAAGTCGTTGCGAACCCTCTCAGGCTTGTTGTTACCAATAAATTGATTGCGGATATAGATTGCTTCACTGGCTTAGGCGGAATCCGATCCCATATTGACAATTGGACCATTGACGTGGTGCGCGGTGGTGTCACTCACCACTACACCACCTCCTCCCGTAGATTATCTACCCATGCTTGCTGTAGAGAATGCCCGGGGCAAGGGTATCATGTTTCCTTCGGATATGAAGTGGTAGGAGTGGCAGATGTTGGATAACGATACCCTACTGGGTATTGCCTATATGAGCTTACTAAGCTCTATTTGAACTCTAGTGCAGTATCGACGCTTCAAATAACCCTGACTTTAGCGCCGTAGCGAACAGAGGTGAATATGAGGGATTCCAGAAGCATAGGGGGGGCGGGTCAAGGCCAAACTTTTTTGAGTTGATTCCATTATGAAGCTGTCGAAGCGATTGAGCCGACATTAGCTAATGGTAGTTTTTTTGAAGCTCGTCTTTTATCACTTCTTTATTTATGTTTCTTTTGTAAATAGTCTTTTATGTGAACCTCCTGTCACGCTGCTTTTTGTGATCTAGGTTGACTCTTGTTCCATACCTTCCTTTTGGGTATTTATCGCGCTTTTGAAATGGATTTCTATCATTTCAATTTAATGAATTTGTTTCATCAATTCGTAAACTTAACATTTTGATGTGTCTTGCGTCTCCTGGAAATAAACGCTCGAATCTATCACGAAGTATTACCTAATATTCATCAGTGAAGAAGAAGATTTGTTGATCCAAACCCACGGCTACGTGAGGTATGACTTTCGTCAGACCGTGCTGCGACCGCGCGTATCCCTTTCACGAATTACCATAGAATTCGGAACGTACCCTCACACCTCTAACATAAAGAATAACGTTTCTGTTTAAATAGATTTTAATATGAAGGCGTTTTCAACGGATTATTTGCTTGATTCTTCCTTGATAAACTAGATGTTTATTCTCTAGGACTTGATAAATGTTCAAGTTATGATTGGTGGAGGCCAGCTGAGCTGATGTAAGTTTTTTGTGCTTCGGGCGAGATTGATGTCAGGTAACTTGAAGGACTGGAAGGCCTTGTTAGCTTATGGGAGATGCGCCCGGAATTTGATCCATGGACCGGGATCGTGATGGTAGCGCCATTCGCCGCTGCGCTTTATTGAAAAGAAGTAACGGAGTATAATATTCGGTTATATTTTTTTATTTTAATTGTGAACAAACGGCGAGTAACAAGTGACTTACTAGTAGTGTGCATTTGACAGTAATTCTGTTGCGTTACACATTGTCTCAGAAAAATGCTCCTTTTTCAGTTCAGTACACGCTTTTCGCCTATTGGTTATTGACTCCTATTATCGACCGTTTTGTCTTCATTCATACCAATTTTTTAGATCATTGTTGTTCGCGGCTCGCATTTGTTGATATTTATTTTTCGCCATACTTCATTCATTTCTGTGATTCTTGCAGGTATTCGCAGCTTAGTTGCGCTCTGCTGCCACCCTCAGCGACTGTCATCGAGTTCTAGCGAAGAAACAGAGCAAGGAACAGTTTCAGCAGGTTCAAATTTCCTCCTTTATTTTAAACCATTAAGAAAGCCTTTCCAGCAGTGATTTTCAGCTTATAGACGTCAGACGTTTCAGGGCTATACTGTTCGTAATCTTTTAATTTCTGTGAAATACTTATTTATTTGTATTTGTGGTCTGATATAATATACTAAAATACTAGGGAAAAGCTAAACAGAATAATTCAGTATCAACTCCTTAATTAATACAGTGCAAGCCCTCCAAAGTGGGAAAGGGAGAAAAGAAATGTGTTTCTTTATCTTAACTACGGATCTGAACTACGGATTCAATTTGAAACTTTTGATTTATAGTTGATTATTTGCAATCGATTTAAATGCAAACGAGATCGGGGAGGTTTAAGCATAAACCTTTCCGAAGGCAGTTTTATGTTTTTTTTTTGTTTAGAATACACGTAGCAATCAAAAGTTTGCAAAACGGTTTTCGTAGGTCACCTTTCCTCTTAAAAACCCAAGGTTCGAAAAATTGTTGTTCTGTATTTTTTTGTCGAGTGTTAATAAAATTATAATGACCAGGATTTAGAAAATTGAAGGTTGTGAGTATTCAAATTTTAAACAAATAGCAAGAGAGAAAATGTAGTGCGCAAATCTATCCAGGTGAATGCCTCGGCTTCTGTGATAAAGGGACGTTTTGAAAAATAGTTAAGCAATTTTCAATTGAGGAGATGATTGGTATCTGCAATTTCCCATAGTACTCCTATTCCTTTCTAGAAGTGTGTAATCAGTTGATTCGAATAGTGCGCGCAAGAATGGCGGCAGTAGGATTACTAACATTGTGAGACTTTTCAAATTTATCTCACTGAAGTGCGGGCTTTGGTTGAGTGGCTGCTTCTCAGGTTGCACCAAGTGTTAGATAAGGGCAGGGTTGCTTTGAGTCAGTTGTTTGCTTCCTTAAAGTCACACTTCACCACAAATTTATTTTTCAGCGAATGTATTGAAAGTGTTCAGAGTGTGTCAGGGGAATGTGTTACATGCGGTTTGCTAACAACCCTATTAGGTCTAGACCTACTGCTATCTCTTTTGGATTGCAAGCCTTAATGGAAGTGTTAGAGTCGTCTCACCATGCTCTCTCATCTAAACTTTCTGTCCTCTAATTCGAGCGCCTACTCTGTTCATGCATCAGGAGGCAGGGATGAATGAGTGGCAAGAGTGTAAGCTCATGTCTGCACCTCTGAGAGCCGCCAGTTCGGTCCCTGCCGTGGTTCAACCATGCCCTGCAGAAATTGCAAAATTGTTGTGGTACCAGCGTCAGGCCTAGGGTAACAGGCCGGCTGATGGAGACCCCCCGTCACAAAAACTATGTCCAAAGTTACAAAAGGAATCAGTCAAGCGGACCTTGCAACTGCGCGGGACTAACGCTAGGTTCCCTTCATGCTTCGATCTGGTAAGTCTTGAAAACCAGCTGAGAAGGAAATAGCGTTTTCGGTAGTTTCGTCATTTTTGCGCTTCGTCTTCATTGACGATCTACTTTGTCCACATCTTCCCTTCAGAAATCACCTCCTATTCGGGAAATTGAGCTTGGTCCTAAGATAAAATGCTCGAAAGAGAGTAGCCATCATAGGAAGAGGTAGGCATAGCCCCTTGTGGCGTTAGGTTCGATAAAAATGTCTTCTTTGTGAGCATTCACGAGGTGGCCACACATTTATGAATCAAGGCTGGTTATTTTAGGTAGGGCGGGTAGTAGAGGGTGAGTCTCTCATCATGGCTATTAGAGGTTGCTCACTATCGGATCTCTCGCTGTAGCAATATTTGGGCAATTTGTGCCTCTCAAAAGTGGACTTATTGTCTTCCAGTGCTATCTCAACTTATGTTTGAGGCTACAATTGTTCGGGAGAGCTTCCAGCGCTATCTCAGAAAATATTCAGAAAGTGTACTGTAAAATACTTGAGGTAAACACCTCCAGACGCGTGCCAATTGTGAACAGAGGCCAGCTCCCAATGAAGCTGTCATGTCCCTCGCTTTGTTCATCACTTTGTATTTGTCGGATAGCATTTCTTGTTTGTGTTCTCGATAATCGCTCGACGTCGGTGCCCATTCATGTCGGTTCTCCGATCGCGGTGCGTTTCGCACTCTCTCCCGTTGCTAAAGCTGTTTGCGTATTGGATTACCTGAGTTCGGGCACGCGTCGTTCAGGTCATTGAAATTCCAGAAACCGTGGTTTGTACCAAGAAGCATTTTTTCTCCATTACGCTTCTAATCAATGCATTATTTTGCATGAAATGGATTTTAGGCCTCACAATCAGATCATTGCTAGGGTTTTTGACCGAATGACCGGATACTTTTGCATCTGCTTCTAGTAATGATGTTGAAAGCTTTTCTTTCGAGGTGACCTTTTTTATGAACCTTTTTGAAAATTTCATCTTAAATGAAGTTTTGCAAAGTGAGGTTGCATGCAGTTTACTGAACCTTATTGATCTCAATTTATTGACACCTTATCTTAGCACACCAGCGCCCCTTTTTAATTATATAACCTTCTATCCTTATTACATTTGACCTGCTTTATAACCTCATGTTGAGGGCATTCGTAACTGAGCGGGAAGTGGATTTCATGCCTGGGAGTGGTGGGTTTAGGTGGAGTAGGTTTCAAGAAAAGTTATCGTAGGTTCTCAGAAGAAAGTTATCTTGGCCTAAATGCTTTTATATGGGTGTCGGTCAGGATATACCCACGAGGTCTTAGGCAGGGTTCACCGACGGTTGCGCAATTCGCAACGGGAGCTGGTCGTGCTTAAGTTTTCGAAGGTTCGAAGAGGGTGCGTTTGCGGTTGACAAAGCCATTTCTTGGAAAAGTGCAAAGAGGGTCGTGTTTGCGGTTGACCAAGGCGTCTCTTCGAAAGGTGCAAAGGGGAGGTCGTATTTGTGGGAGTTGCCACAGGGTCGTGGTCGCGAAAGGGGGTGGGTGGATTTAAGGACCTGGAGCATGTCTGCTGGTCTCACATTTGAATGCTCTGCAATCCGCTATGTGGGGAGGGTGGTGCTTGAAGTGCGAGGGGGTTATTTGGAGGTCTACTAAGGCTGATGGTGGTGGTGGAAGGTCGTTTTGAGACCCTCTTCTTCCTAAGGGAGGGGTGGGCTTGTCTTCTCAGGAATCGCAGCAACGGACGATCGATCCTGATCCAGGGGTATTAGATGCGACTTCTTTCAAAGGAAATGTTGAGCATGCGATGCCACATTCGTCGCAAGAAATGCCTTCTGGCGGACATCCGGTTGGAGATGCGCACGAATGCATTGCGCTTAGAGCGATTGTGGGCTCCCTCCATAGGTGTTAGTGACTAGAAGAAACTTTCACCTTCAGCCAAAGCTGGCGGTAGTGCCACTTCTTTGGGTGGACCTGTTCCTTATGGAAGCTCACCTAACACGCATGTCTTGTTCCGTAAACAACAGAAGAACTCCACGTTGTTTGTATGCGTGCGAAGCGTCAACTGTCCGTTGCGCCAAATTCAACGGGGGGGGGGGGCGTATTTGAGATTTCCCGGCAGGGGGTCGTATTTATTTTTATTCTGATAGTTTTTGCGTAGTTGTGATGATGGGAAGGTATTTTTATTTATTATTTTTTTTCCAGTATTTTTGAGGGCTCAGGATGGCGGAAGATAGAGGCCATGTTGTTATTGTGGAGAAGACAGGGGTCGTTTTGACAGGTTTCACAATTTTTCACAATTTTCACGAAAAAAAAAAAACAAATGGGCTTTATTGGAGCACTTCTGTTTGCTCTTTTACCCCCTTACGCTCGGCGTTAGCTTTGGAATAAAATAGGGGTGGAGTTGGTGTTTTTAAGCCTGTTCGGGGTCAAACATATTGAAAGAGCAATGGTGATGTGAGGGGACGGGGGTCTGGGAGGTCGTTTCAAGGCATCAGTGCTGGTGGTAGTGGTGGGTCGTGTCGAATGAGCTCATGAGTACCAGCTTGCACTCTCTCCTGGTCTTTGCCACACCACTGTGGTCAGTATGCACTATCAACCCAGTTGGCGTTATTGGTTTGTTATAGCAACAGTCCCAGCAGAGTCGAAGGCAGGGTCAACCCTACGTTGTTACTTGTAACAACGGGGGGGGGTCGTACCTGGTTGGGTTTGGAGTAGGGGGGTCGTATCCGTTTCAGTTGTAGGGAATTGCATGCGAGTTTGAGAAAAATTTGCTGTTTCAGCGCGCGTGTAAGCCCCCCCCCCCCCTTTCCCCCCTTAGCCAGTGATGCTGTGGAAATATAGGTAAGTTACAGGTAAAAAATTTAGGTGAAATGGGTAAAAATTGGTAAAAAAATAGGCAAAAAATTTTGCGTGTTCGAGGCTGGTATATATCCCCCTTCCCCGCTCGACGGC
>KZ345079.1:331807-353538 GCA_002352805.1 Teladorsagia circumcincta | reverse complement strand
TTAAGAAATATATCCGACGAATAAAAAAGATCACAGGGTAAGATGAGACAAATAAGAATAGTGAGTAATAGATAGGGATTATGAGCGAAGAAAATTTGTTTTCGGACTAGTTCCAAAGAAAACCTTCTGGCGAATGGCGACTGAAGATACTGGTCGCGATTAGATCAAAAAACTCTTCTTGAGTAAGATAACAGAACCCCTATTCACATAGCTTGCTGTACTTGTGTTGCTTAACACGTTGACGACATCGCGCGTTTCGGGTTTTTGCACCTCGTGGGACAGGAGCGGTTTTGTCGCCGCCGCATACCAGATTTGTGGATTTTGAGCTGTAAATACGCAATACTTAATTGCGATGAAGTTTTTTCAATGATGTTTGATCTGTCTAACTTATCGGGAGTTACAGTAATAGGAGTTTAACCGAAATGACGTGTTAATGCCATGAAAAGGTGAATTTTGATTACTTTCCCTTTAGAGGTTCCAAAATTCTAGGACATGGTTGTTTCAATACAACACATATTTCCCCATACAAATGGATTGTATTCGCTTCTATTATTTCTTTTTATCAATATGTTTACGCTAATGAAAAGAAAAGGAGGAATGAATTGAACAGGAATACCTCTGTCAAACTAAAGAATATTTGGCCTTTCTGTGAGCCGTGTGGTTCTTAGGTATGCTGGTGTACGATCTATAGAATGAGTACAAAGACTTTAGGAATAAGTCGCGCAAGCACAAGAAAAATGGATGATTTGGGTGGGACGCGTCACCGCGTCACAACGTCTCACGAGGTGCGCAAAGTGGGACGCGTTAACGCGTCACGCCGTCGTCAACGTGTTAAAATTGTGCGACCAGAGAGCCAATGCCAAGGTTTGGCCGCTGCGACCGCTGTCGTTCGTATCAACTGCTATATACATGGCCCTCTCGCATACGACGAACTCCTTTAATTGCCCTTCTCCACGCAGCGCTGTCCCTCTATCACGGTCGACATCACAAGAAAAATATCACTGTTTCCTGCGGCGACTTTTGCTTTTTCCCAAGCGTTCTTCCTTCGCACTTTTGTCTATTTTTCCAACAAAAAAAACACACCGAACACCGATTGAGAGTCGACTCGTGCCCTTCATCATGGTATAATGCATCAAAGATAAGTGACTCAAAGAAATCGCTTTGGAGGTTGCAGTCACACTTTATACGTTCCACTGCCAATGTTGCATTTAATGACTTCGCTTGACGACCCACAGTCCTTCATTTCGCCTTTGCGGCCCGACTTTAACTAGCGTCGTTCATCTGAAGGAGCCGCAAGTTGCACTCCTACTAATGTGAGCATCACAGTCCTCAGAATGGTATACAAAATTGTGGATGATGAATAAACGCGATTAATCGCATGAGCGTAGAATAACAATGGTGTTTACTACAACTTTGGCACGCCGGTTTGCCGCTACGCCGGCATATTGATATTTATGTCGACCTGTCTGATGCTGACATTGGTAGTGGCAGCGGTAGTAAGTGGTAAGAGAGATGAATAAAGTTACCGTTAACAAAACTAGGGGGCGACAGGCCCTTCGATATCAATGTGCCGCGACGCCTGCCTTTACTCATTCTTCATCTTCTTCTTCCTAGCGTTAGTCCCGCGAAGGCGCAGGGTCGGCTGTCCTTATCAGTCTTCGCCGCTTATTCTATCCTGGGCGTCGTCCGCCGTAGCTGTGACTCCACTCGAATCCTTCTTTATGGCATCCCTCCATCTCGTCTTCGAGGCTCCTCGCAGTCGCTTACCTTGTGCTTCAAAGTCCATCGCTCTTCTTATCGGTTGGTCCTGCGGCCTCCTCAGCACATGCCCATATCATCATAGATGTTGTTCAAACCTTCAACTGGATTCGGGCAGTCTGCATTACCGACCTGACGTCCTCGTTTCTGACCCTGTCTAGCGGGGTCCAGCCGCAGGTCCATCTCAGCATCCTCATCTCAGTAGCGTGAAGCTGCCTCTCGTGGTTCTTGTACAGGGGCCAGCACTCGCTACCGTATAGCAGCGCAGGCCTCACCACAGTTCGATACACTTTCCCTTTAAGCGTTCTGGAGCAACTTCGATCGCAGAGAATTCCAGTGGACTCACGTCATTTCATCCAAGCCACGTTGATCCTTGTCTTCACTGTCTGGTCTGCACTACCATTGGCGGCTAGATCGCTCTCGAAATATCGGAAATTCTTCACTTATTCGATGGGCTCTTTTTGGGCGTCAATGACTGGCTCAGTTCCCTCTTCTGAGCTCAGGAACTTGGTCATCTTGACAATCAGTCTAAGTCCACCTTCTGTCAGCTTTTCCTGCCATTCCTGCACCCTGCTATGGAGTTTCTCTGCTACCCGCTACCAGGGCGATTTCGTCAGCGTAGAAGATGGCCTACAGTGGACCCCTTCACCAGGACATCTAGTGTCAGGAGAAGAAGAAGGGGCTCAAAGCTGATCCTTGGTGCACCCCAACCGCGATGTTGATCTCCTTTTCTTAGGCCACGTGAGGTGCGTATGGCTGCCTTGCCCCCACTGTACATGTCCTTCACCAGGGAGATCATGGGTTCTGGGACGTTCCATTCCCTGAGCGCTCTCCACAGTACTGCTTGCGGTAAGCGGTCGAACGCTTTTGCCAAACGAGGAAGGCCAGATAGCTGTGGCTTCTGCTCGCGCGTCGTCTTTGTGAGGGAACTCTCGTTCAAGAGTGCACTGTAGTACTCCTCCCACCTCGTCTTGACTTCATTTGGCTTCTACAAGACAGCACCATTGCTGGTCTTCACGCTAGTCACCACTCTGATATCTTGGGTAGCTCGGTGCCGAGCTTTGGCCAGCTTGTAGACGAACTTCTCTGCATCCTGACCCTCTATGTTATCATACAAGGCGTCCATTTCCGGTTTTTTGCCTTCACGACGATTGCCGTAGCAAGCCTCTCACAACTCTTGTAGGCAGCGAGGTCTTCAGAACTCCTTGACTTCTGCCAGGGCTTGTACGCTTTCTTCTTTCTCTTTATGACTCGCTGGACTTCCTCGTTCCAGAACCACGCTGCCTTGCTCCCTTGATTTCACCTCGCGTCCCGCCCAGTACTTCCTTGACACATCGTAAGATGTTATCAGCAGCGTTTCTCTAGGTCCATTGTATTGGCCCGTCAGGATCTAGACCAACTTCCATTATCCTTCGCAGGTCGCCCTTCTCCGCATTGTGCAACTTCCACCACTGGGATTCTTCGCTCGCTTCTAACCATTGTCTCCTTCGGGATACTTATGGCAACAACTAGGGAGCACAGGACTTGAATTTTCCAGTGTGTCATTAGATCAGCAATCTCTCGGGGCTTTCCAGTCAGCTATCCTATGTTCAGAGTCATAATTTAATTTCGCTTCTTTGGCTGAGACCGTTCACTCCTCTGTATCCCTTGCATACTGCCCACAGAACTCGGGCGAGGGTTCTGTGCGCCACTTCCGGGTGACGTACTAGCTTTATGACTAATTCCTTTTGACTTTAGACATAGTTGTTGTGACATGGTCTTAACCAGCCAGATTTTCAATCTGGGCATGACGCTGGTACTAGTACCAATTTTGCAATTTCTGCAGGGCATGGTTGAACCTCGGCAGGGATTGAGCTCTCAGAGGCACAGACATGACTCTACACTCTTAACCACTCGGCCATCCCTGCCTCAGTAAACTTCTGCAATGTATTATAAATACATATTCGAATTGGAAAATGGTAGCTTTGAGTTCGTTTTGTGGTGTCCGATAACACTGAACCTCTTGATGCGCTCCATCTTGAATCGCGATAAACTGGCACCCTACAGCTACGAACGAACTTCACCAACTTGATTTAAATACTTTCATTGGAGTTGGGGTCACGTAGTGTTACTCGCTCACGTTCATCATCGTTGAGACTTTCCGAAGCTGAATTATGGATTTCATCAATCTTTAATACTGAAAAGCAATGCTCAGATACGAGCAGCACGGGCAGGCATTGAGCATCTCTTCATACCTGATGAAAACGTGATTGGAAGGGCGCAGTCTGCACGCGAAGGTGGGTTTTGCTCTTACGAACGTTATTTTAAATCGAGCACTTTAGTTGAAACATTCACTCAATGGCATAATGTTTTGACTGAATCGTCCCTCCAGAAGTCTGAATATTTTTCAAGTGTTACTTTTACGCCGCAATGGCAAGTATCTCATCAACTCTACCGTTTTCGCCATCGTCGACTCGAAAGCCGTTCATGAAGATCAGAAAAACACGAGAAATAAACTCAGCGACGATTCCACCCTTTGAACGGAGAGGTCCGCTGCCACACAAGAGCGTTGATCAGTTGCAACTGAGGTATGCTATACTGTCACCTTACGTCAAAAATAATAGTGAATTCTACAGCTCGCAGTGCGGAATAAACGGCGGAGGGTCATCTGTTATTGAATGACACTGAAGCGTAGACAAGTCTGCACGACCTGATTGGAAGTTCATTGCTGAGCTCAAATAACATCACCCAAATTGTTCAGTTTTCTATGCTATTTTGAAGCTAGACGGCACTACAATTCAGCAGACAACATCATGTTGACACACGAGAGGTACCGTCGAAATAAACTGCTTCATGTATTAGTTTCATTTTTGATAACGTTAGCACTGCCGTCCATCGATTTCGTAAGAGCTCAGTTGGAGCAAGATCTCCAATTGTTAAACATTCCCAACGAAAACCTCAAGCGGCAGTTCGGTTCGAAACAGACTTCACGAGAACAGTGCGTAATGGAATATCGTGTTTTACTCACAGCAAAATTTGGTGACTGTGCTCATATGGGAGTTATATGAGACTAAATGTCAGGCATGTAACGCTATGTACATTGGGGAAGCAGGAAGAGTTTCAAAAATCCGTATCAAGGACCATCTAGCTAGCATGAGACGCGGTACCGTGCCAACATCTTTGGGAAGACATAAGGTTGAGGAGCAACATAGGAATTTTACCAAATAAAAAGCACGTCAAAGCGCTTATGAGATAGAAATTTCCACACGAAGGCATTGGAAGCTTTTTGGATATTCGCTGGAAATCCAAAAATGAATGGCAGCAATGTGTGTCCTACAATAAGAAATGACCTGCTGCCCCTTATCCCGAACTATGAGCTTTAGAACGACAGAGTTTCTCCCAATCATTTTTGACATAAGAAGACAGTATGGTATGACCAAACTGGTGTGATAGCGCACTTCTCCGTTCGGAGGGTGTAAGCGTCGATGAGTTTGTTGCTCGTGCTGCTCTGATCTTCATGAGGGGTTATGAGCTGACGATGAAATCGCTGGAGTTGATGATTTGCTCGGTGATTTAGAGCGTGAGTCTAACACTCGGAACACGTTTAGGCCTATGAAGACGACGATTCAGGCAAAGCGTCGCCATTGACCCATGTTTCACCTGACAGCCTCATGAGGCACACCACTCACAACTAAGAAAGACTGACTGCCATGATGCAAGAAGAAAGTGGAAAATTCATTCGAGTAGATCGCATATCTAAATTGTAAAGAATTGAATAAAAGACGTTGTTTTCAGTTATTGTGGAATATTTATAATTATTTAAGATGACAGGACGTGCTACTCGTCCGTGAAAGAGCAGGGTGAAAATGCATCGAAGTGCCAGGTAGAAGAACTCGAATGGGAAGCCTGGATGCGGGTTCTGGATTGCGCTGTACGATTTCTGTACTTTTTCGCGCCTACACGATTTGTTAGAGTAATGGAGAAACTACTCCCTTTCGATCATTCAGGGTTTTCGAACGGGCCATGTTTATCGGAAACCTTCTTTGCTCTCCAAATCCGTGACAACTCACTCATCTGTGAACGCCAGTGAGGTGGCCGTACCTCCAACTTCTTCAGCGGTTGGATTGGTAAGTTATTAATTCCGAGAACAATGAGCTTCTAGTCTCTTGAGGTAGAAATCCTGCTGTGACCTTTCTTAACTGTAATTCAATTGAAGGCACTTCAAGCTTCATTTTAGTAAAAAAATTCGGTTCCTTCACCAGGTAATATCTTATTCGAAGATGTTGCAACTACTTATGCCTACGGAATTATGGATACTGATGGCATATACTTATATGTACTGATAGCATATAGTATTAGCAGTATTTAGTATTAGGCATAGTATTTTATATTATTGGGTTGTCTCATAATTGCTGTCCCATTTCTATTCTAATTCCAATTTCTTCTATTCAAGACTGTTTCACGGCGAAACACGTTAACATGTTGAAGTACGCTTCAAGATCCATGAAAAGGTGATTTCACAAGATCAAGCAGGTAACGGGGTAATCAACTAGGAATAAAAATAAGTCAGTGACAATAATGAATAATTACGCTTTACGATCCTCAAATGAAGCTCATTACGAGTAGTATAGCAGCGATGATCAACGCTGAGGTTGACCCAGTCTCTGCTATTGATAGGATACTGAGCTAGTGATCCAATGGCAACGGCAAGGAAGAAGCGAGCTGTGAAGTTCAAACTCATACTGGGCATGCGATCACTTTTGAAGGGGATCCCTTGCAATTAAATTGGGAGTGTATCCGCAGGTTACTACCAGGTTAATGTAGGAGACACCTGGGATGGTAGTAAAGTGCCACAGACTGGGAGTCAAAGGTGGTGAACGTCGGCCGTTAACGGCGAATAATGAAAGGCGAGACAGCGAGGTGACCCTAGTCTCGACGGTAAACTTTACTACATTGCCAGCAAAACTCGCATCACCTATGGACTTGAACCAGACCCTGTAAAGCAGCATTACATGAGCGCGACCTCTGCCACCGCACCACAAATCGTTTCCAGTCTGCTTTGAAAGAACCGTAGAAGGCAAGGTAAATAACCTCTGAGGATTGCAAAATCGCAAGTTCAACGGAGAATTGATCCCGTGACCGACCTAACATCACCCGGAACGTACCCACTACACCAACTGACACGTCGAGGAGTGGGGATCACGGCCTATATGATCATGCTGAGGTGCAACGCTCCCAAGAAAGTGAATAGAGATTGAAGAGACCATAGACGGTGACTAAAGTACTCGGGCGTACATTTTAGTCGCCGTCTATGGTCTCTTCAATCTCCAATCACTTTCTCCTTTCCCTGCCGGCTCGCCGTTTTGGCAGGGTGCCACCCTTGTACATTGGCCACTTGAGATGTGGCTTAGACCGAGCCCTCTGCGGCAGGTCAGCGCGAGCTCCCCGCCTTTTCTTATGCCTTTTGGGTGGGGACGAAGTCGAGATCAATGTGACCAACTGGCCATCTATAGACTGGTTGCTTTGGAAATTTTACTACCGTCCCTGGGCGCAACCGATGCACCAGCACACGCCATCCAGGTGCAAAGGACTGCAGCAGAATGAAGGTTTGATGGAGACCTTATGGTCCAACCAACCATGAGCGAGAAGCACGCCTGACCATCTCGGGAAAATTCATCCTTCGACTGTCTAAGCGGAGCCCTTTGTAGTCGCTCGCCAGTGGAGACGAGTCATAAGCCCATGCGACAACAACACGCGGCATGCCAGAAGGCTACCTTGCAGGCAGGAAGCACCAGCTCATCCAAGCCCGAACACCGTAATCTGAGCATGTTGTTCTTGGTTTGTTGTATTCGCTGGGTGGCCTGGTTCGGGAATCACTTCACTGCATGAAGACATGCATTGCGAAAGTCAGCAAGAATTGCTCTTGAGGCGGCTTCGCTATTGCTGGGACCCGTCAAAATTGTCTCAGAATCTCCTTTCTCCAAATGGACCCCCGACCTCACATTGCAGTGCCAACCCGCCATATTCTGAGGGAGATAGCCAGGGCCACGATACCTCATCCACCGTATAGCACTGGCATCGCTCCATTGTGCTATCGCCTCCCTGCGCCCTGAATCAGCATCTGCCAGAGAAAAAACTTAAAGATCAGGATCACCCCAAAAATCGAATTCGCCCGACTCATCGATTCCCAGCATCACACGTTCTGGGCGGATGGCTTCAAAATGTTTTCTAGGAAATGCACGCATATCAGCCACCATGATGGTGGTTATGCTGTTGATCAGTTGTTTGTTAGAAAAGATAAAACTTGAATAAACAGTGTCAAAATTGGGAAAGGAATTATGAGACAACCCAATAAATTGGAGTATGTGCTGATGTGATGTTCAACTTTGGAACATTCAGTTAGACGAGGATGATTCTGAAGCTGTAGCGGCACACAAGTTAGCGCTTCTTCGGAAAGAACAGCAGGAAACGCAATGGCTAAACAGTCCTAATGTCTACCAAAAGGTTGAGATTCTGGAGACTGGAACAGATAACCCAAAAGTCATCACAAAGGTTACTTTGACTCCTTTATTTCACTTCTTCTATTTTTCATTTGTCCGTTTGACGTTTAGTGGATACGCGACGCAATTTCTCCATCGTCGAGCGGAATGCCGGTCAAGATTAGCATGCCACAACAGTTTAGTCCAGTGTCGAATAATCAAAAGGAGTTCAAAGATAAACAACGGGCGATCAGAGTAAGCTCATTAGAGTATATGTCAAAGGATCACGCAGCTAAGTGTGCAATTACGCTTGGAAGCTTGGGACCTTTTTTCAATCTAGCGCGGCCAACAAGGGGAAAACTGTCGTAAATCTCGTAGTGGAAATAACGCTTAACAAAATCACGGTGGGCTACCATACTCTTCTAAATTAAAAAATTGTCGAGAATTGTGATATCTCGAGGTTTGAAAGTTCAAAATCTTTGCTTCTGCTATGTTTTTTTTTACTTCTTCTTGTCAAATCGTGTGTGTTCGTTAACTTATAATTTATTTACATAATACGCAATTTCCAGGTTAGCTTCGGTGAAAAGGGATCCCAGCTGTAGAGAAGCCATTTGTAACGCACTGTAACACATTTTT
Source organism: Teladorsagia circumcincta (assembly GCA_002352805.1). NCBI lineage: Eukaryota > Metazoa > Nematoda > Chromadorea > Rhabditida > Trichostrongylidae > Teladorsagia > Teladorsagia circumcincta. The sequence continues at coordinate 344,686 of KZ345079.1, read as the reverse complement.
TCTTTGTGGGCGCATGGGCGTGGCACGTTTTGGACCATTTCCATTGTTCTTACATCCTCTCTTTCTCGAATCTACACCGTAATTAATCAGTTGTGAATTGGAGAGTCGAAATGCTTCTGAAAAATGGAAAACAGATTTGTTATCACTAAAATTTCGGGAACACACCAGATTCAGGAAAGGAAGGTGATAAAAGGATGATGCACCTGTCATATTACGTCATGAAGAAAATTCTAGCGTTTTTCGATCTCAAACTTCAAATACGTGTATCTTGGCTCTTACAAAACTTTTTTAATCGAACTAGAAGTCGTTAGAACCCCAAATCTCTGGCAATAAGGAGCAGTTAAACTAGACAAGTTTCGCAGAATACTAGTATTCCGCAGACGATCAATTCGGCATCATGTGTGGTTTTGAACCGTAACTCCTTGAGGAAGTTATCCAGGTCATCGGGAAAGTGAATCATAATAGGAGAAAGGTATACCGAGTAAGACGGTAGCAGGACTGGTCCATAGCCCAGCTGGTTTAACTTCTGCAGGGTAGGTTGTGCGATGTGCGTCCAAGGCATCTGTTAGGGATGAGTCTGTTCTGTTATGATTAAATTGGAAAAATGCGCTAGAGTTCTTGCAGTATCACCTGTATCACCTGTCGCCCCGCTGATCATCGGATTGCTCGAGCGGGCGCCAGCAACGTCTCCATTCGTCCCTGTCGCGTGCCAGAGTTGTCCAGTGGACCCTCCTCGCTCGAAGGACACGTAGCGTTTCATTCCTTTCGTTCAGAGCTCTCGTGAAGAAGTCCGACCATCGGGCCGGCGGTCTCGCAGGTGCTCGTTTGACGTCCCGAGGGATCCAGTCGGTAACCGCTCCGATTCCTTGTTGAAAACGGCAGCGTAACTGATTTTCGACCGTTGGCGTAGTTCGAAACTCCGGATTCCCCTCTGCATTTGCGTGTATAGGGTTACTCCAAGCGCTGTCCTCTCGACAGCGCGTTGGATAACGCTGACCGCATGCTCGTCCTGCCTGCGCAGAGCCCAAGTCTCTGAGGCGTAGGTTAGGGTTCTTGCAGTATTTTGACATATCGTCAAGAGTACTTCAACACTGTAACAGTTCCAGCTGGGTCGGAAAGCTAGAGGAACCGCTGACCTCATGATAGCAGCTGACAACTGCCTGAATAGAAACGGCAATTATAATGGCACAATCTTGACGAGAAGACACGTGACGAATGAACTAATGTACTTGGCAAAATACCTAGTAAACTTGAAACAATGAATACTGAACTTGAATACTTTAACTTGACTGAACTGAAACTTGACTTACAAAGCTGAAATGAGAGAAAGGAAGGAATGGGGATGTTAGCGACTACGCTAGTTTTGGATCTCAGAAAATCCAGTCGAAGACTGTTGGAGCAGTGGTAGATAAATGCTCTGCTGATCTGTTTCATGTGCGCTTAGTGATATTCAAGAGATAACAGCGTCGCTGCGAGTTTTCTCATAGCTCTTGGTATGATCGACATCTCATTAAAACAAAAAACAGAAACAAAGAAAGAGCAATAAAAGTCGTGATCGCCTCGATAAGATGAGATCTGTGATACTACGCAGTTGGGTTTCTCAGGAAGAGAAGCCAAATGCCAGTTGAAATTCTCTCGAGAAGTCTGTCTACTGTTCGAGGGGTGGGTCCGTCTTCTGTCTACTGTTCGAAGATGGGTCCATCCACAGTCTGAAATTGGCATTTCGATCGCTTTACTATCAAGAAATGCTTGTTTCCAATGCACTCCATTGCAACGTTTCATCGCTTTGTATCTAACAGATCACTAATAAGCATGGAATCATGCTCATTCCCCTCAGGTAGTGCGGAGCTTCCAAACCTTTGCGTCTTTCTTGAAATAAATATCTTTCTTATTCAACTTCCGGTTCTCCAAGAATACGCTGCACATCGTATTCCGAATTCGATTCACTGGGCGACTTTATTGAAATTTCCTTTCTTATTGGCGGCGCTAGATTGAAAACACAGCTGCAGTAGCCATTGAGTTATTGCCGGAAACATAGCTAGTGCGACTTTTGTCTTAAACCTGCATCTGAAGTGACTACGAAATTAGTCTTGACTTCAGGAAAGTGGAAGGCTTGGCAAAACAACAGCTGGTCCACAAAGCCAGATTCTCGATGGAGTCACATACGAAGATATTTCAAAAATGACGGTGAGTCCGAGAGCAAATTTTAAACTGCTTATGCTCACATAAAAAATCTAACCCAGCAGAATATTGCTTCAATGATTGGGAATATCTTTAGTTTCCTTTCTGTAGAAGAGTCATCTGAGAAAATTTGGTGATTTGCACTTCTACCACCGAATCTCGTACTGTACTTCTGCCACGCGGTTGGTAGATCACAGAATTTATTGCACGGCACCAATACCTCAAACTTGGGTAATTAGACGATTAAATACAAATTTAGGTTTTTTCTAACGATAAATACGAAATACTACACAAATAAACACTACAGAAATCTTGCACCTCCGTTGCACGACTTGCACCTCCTTTCGCTGGCTTGCTCGCCAAGCTCGACTACTTGTCAGGCTGTCACGCCCCCTATTTATATCCTTCTTATCAATCTTTACATCTGGAATGCAATATCGTCTTCAAGCTAACAACATAGGAAATTCCTACTTACTAACACGTATTGATTGGAAATTTAATATACAAATGAAGTTCTCACTAACAGTAAAACCTAAATCACACCACTAATCAACCACAGTACAATAGCGCAAGAACGGTATTCATTCAATTCTCTAATCACGTTGGTGATATTTGGCACTATATCACTGAAAAGTTAATTCCCCTGTTGCGAATTACGGTTGGCACTGAACCAGATTGGTAAGGAGCGCGCTAATTTGCCTACTCCAAAGTCTTGAGACTTCGTTATTGTGAAGGTGTATGTGAGCAAGTAGTGTCCAAGCGGACAAATAAGGACCAGTTCGGATGTAGATAGTCCAAGATCTCTTAGGAATTGTGACTTATCATTCAATGTCAATTATAGTTGACAGTCTTTTTTGAAGGGGTACGATATTTCCGATGTTAATCAAATATGAAAATAAAGAGGTGAAATGAAGCAACAATGAGGAATAACTCAGAAAATTCGAACAACAATACGTGAGATGGAGTCATCATTTTGTCTCTTTCGCATTTTTTTATAAAAGAGAAAAGCAATGCCGTGTGATTCCAAATGCGTTTCGGAATGAAAATTGAACGACAACGATAACGATAACGACATTGCAAGCCTAAATAACCGTGGTTGACGGGATAGGGTGCTTTTGAGGCAGTGAGGTTTTATGTGTGAAGCCCAACTGCGTTACAATATTGTAAGTACATCATTACAACATTGTTATTTGCATCCTTTTGCCGGCTTGTTACCAGTACCACTGGTGCATGTGCTCCCTGATTGGGATCCAGTTCATCGTACTAATTGCTTTCAGCGAGCCATATATCCGGGTGACAGTGCTAAGAGGTGGGAAAGTATGGAGTCATATGCTGGGTAACAATGATTTAAATACCACTGGCATTAGAAGTACAAGTATTTACAGCCATCACCCATACCACTAATATTTGAATATGGGAAGAGGCACGGCGGTACCATTGATGGCCTTTTGAATAGAAACTCATCTTTGATCGTTATCAAGTTCCACGTTCTAATCAATTTTGGCACCTCGCAGTGAATCCGTTTTTGCTAAGTTGTCGCCAGCAGTTTGGACCTACGAGCTGTGAGAGCTATTGCGCGCGGGGGCTCTGTTCTGTTTTGTGTGGTCCTGAATTGACATGTGAGTCAGGGATGGACGCTGCCCCATCATCGCACTTTCTTTCCCACTCACTATCAAATGAAGGAGTGGTGCTAGTCTCATAACAAACTAAATAAACCATCTCGAGAAGTACGCCACAGCTTATTTGTTTAGCTAAACGGTGAAGACGTCATTGGTCAATCGGATAGGACTGTGTTAATTGGCACAGCAAGCAAAGGAATAATTGATCGCCAACACCAACATAATGCTCAAGTACGTTTGCTCCAAAAATACTTATGTTCCGTCTTGCTTGAAACAATACTCGTATTAACGTTGACCTGCTCAGGTAGACTTGCAGCAGAAACCTCCGAGTTACGGACCGCAGCAGTCTCACCAGCGCTACCGACACGCCCACTTGTCCATGATTGGCTACCGCTGTGTGCAGATGCGAACCAGCCAATCACAGACTAGTGGGCGCGCCTGCAGCATACAGTACCGTGCAGTGAAGTATTTGTTTTCACTTTTTTGAGCGTAACTCCCTCAAAACTCAAGCTTTTGGAATGAAACCTAAATAGTGGGTGAACCGAATAGTTGGTGACATTATACTTGTGTGACGCCGCAGCAGCTCCCTTTTAACCGAAAACGGTGCCATATTCGGATATTGAATGCCAACTCCCATTTCCACTTTCACAATTGGTGAGTTTTCATGTGAAGGGTCATGCGAGTTTTTGCTGTTTCGAGTCACTCTTATGTTCATTATGAACTACTAAGGCCATATCAAGATATTTGAGAGTTCGTAACTTGCCGCAGGACGGGGCCGACGATAACATTCGCAGCTCCGATGAAGGCTCAAAATCTAGTCAAGCTACCCTACTTTAAGGAGTTCCAATACGATGTGTTCAAACGATCAGGGAAAGATTCAAGGACACCGGGTCTGCTGGAGTCAGAAAACACCCAGAGGCAGCCAGAATGTCTTCTCGTCCCGTCCACAAAAACATTGTTCGGCTTGCACGCAGTGGTCTGCTTCTCACTGCAGCCGACATCCGCCGCCAAGCATCGACCCACGAGTTCAAACCTATCCGTAGACACCGTACATGTCGTCTGTGAGATGCTGGACTGTTTGTACATCACCAGTGAAGAAGCCGCTGATTACCGCCGGGGACCGCGAGACGCGCTCGATTGGGCTTATGCTCACAAAAACAGCAGTTGCGAAAGGTCGTCTGCAGTGCTGAATCGAAGTTTTTGCTGTTTGGAACGGATGGAATCAAGTTTGTGCAACATCATTCTAGTATAAGATACCATCCAAGGCATCGGCTACCGACTGTGAAGAGTGGCAAATTTGCGGTGACGGTGCATGGCAGCTTCTGTGGCGAGGAAGTTGGTCCCTTTCATCATATCGAAGGTGACATGGAGTTCAAAATCTACTTCAACATCATGGAGACTGTTATCTAGCCGTACTGCCCAAAGTGGGTCCATTTTACAACAGGACAATTACCCAAAGCACAAATCGAAGCTGTTCACTAAGTGGTTCCACGAGAACATCGTCTCTTTGCTACTGTGGCTATCGCGGTCCCCCGACTTCAACCCTATCGAATATCTATGGGGTGAACTCGAGCTTCAAGTTAAATACCCCGTGGCTCACAGGGAGCACGAGAAGTTCCCTCAACTGACAACCGCATAGGAGAGCATCCCCCAGGACAAGATCGGCAAGCCCATCAAGTCCATGCCACGCTAATGTCAGGCCGTCATAGACCAAAAGTTTTCTGTAACAAAATGTTGAGTTGTAGTTGCTATATTTGTTGTTACATAGGTAGTTGTGTTGCTGGTTCGAAAATTTGGAAGGGTTGAAGTTTGAACAAGTGAAATGGTATTCGACGAAAAATTTAAAAAATTCTGGAAAAAATGTTCCAAGCCACCTAGCTCACATTTAGTCATCTGCATCAATGGTGAAAAATTCGGAGCAAAAGCTTGAGTTCCGAGAGAGTTACGTTCAAAAAAGTGAAAACGAATACTTCGCTGCACGGTACTGTATGCTGCTAGCACTGCTGCGGCCCGTAACTCGGAGGTTTCTGCTGCAATCTGAGTAAAGGGCAATCTGAAAAAGTGCTTGCAGTCATACTGGCGATTTCCTTGATGTACGCTGTTACCGTTTTTCATAAGAGGAACTTGTTATTTGTTCACTAATCTTGCTAATTATAAAGGTGTATCGGCAACTGTATGCATCCAATCCGTTCGCTTGTGAAACCGACGAAGACATACGCAACTACATACAAGAGGTACATTAGGCTCTTACTGGATCTTGCATTATGTCGCTAGCTGTATCCTTCCCAGGATTCATTCTTAAGGCTTCTCCGATTTTTCACTTTCACTTCACTGAAAGTTTTTATTTTGTAGTGGGCTCCAAACGCTAATGGGCTGATCATCACATGCTTTCTCTGGTTCTTATTCCTAGTAACGACTTGTTGATCTGATCTTTTGCTAAGCGACCTGAGTAATTTGTAACTAGGCTCAGCCTAAGTGGAACCTTTATTGCACTCACCTCTTCGACTCTTGTCAACGTTGGCCGCAGCCTATTAGTAGTAGTATTAATTAAATATTGAGTAGCCTTCGAAAATTAGAGAGCACATGAGGTTGCTACCAGTTAGTCGACTAACTTAACGGCGATTTCACCGTCTCAGTAGCCTAAAAGTCGGAAGCCAATCCATGACTCATCCTACCAAATGTAACACAACTCTACGAGATTCCATCAAGATCACCTAAGCCATCTTATAATATTAAATAGGCTGCTCAAGTACTGCAACTTCCTAGAACCACGGAATCAGCACACAGAAACGATGGTATAGCAAATTTAGAACAGACCTAGTTCGGGGTCCCCGTTGGAAGATGAGTCTTATATTGAGGGTCAGGCTATCATCTTACTGACTACAGTCAAAGCTGTGGTTTGCTTTCTGATTTCAGACCCAAAGGCGTTCATGTTTTCCGTGAGACTGTTTGGGTATTGCGCGCCAAGGCGCTGACCGAGACGTACGCATACATTGTGGGTTTGAGCTTTCAGAAGAAGGCTAGCCGTTTCACCTATACGTATAAGTACTCGCTCCACTACTGAGAGAAGTTTCTGTAGACACGTCTGCAATGGCGCAGTCTTTCTCACTACCATTGAGAAAGGGGGCAGTAGGGATCTGGTTTCAAATGCTAGTTACTCTGTGACCATGGCTCATGGTAACCTGGTGAAGGCCTACGTCCGAAGTGTTCATCAGGTTGTCTAGAAAATAATTCACTCTTGCGACGCTGCTCCCTGTGCAGGTCTTCCCAAGAAACTCGTCTGCAGATTCCGCTGTTTCAAATGCTCAGAAAGGATATTTCTTGCGCTTTATACAGGGGTGGTCAAAAAAAAAGACACTTCGCCCATGCCACACATCACCAAGCTTTTCTTCCCCCAGGGTGCCGGTGTTGATGGGAGTTTTACGGCATGATATTTCTTAGATGTGTGTCCATGAGCAGCAGGACCTCCTCCACTGCCCTCACTGTCTTCAAAATACGACGTCATCTTTCGTTGCCGTCTAGCTCAAAGAGGACTTTCGTAATCGCTCCATTCCAAAGCAGCGACAAACTCCTTCGATCGATTAGCTGATGGATATTTTCCTAGAAACTGTATCTCCAACAATGCAAGACTTCTTTCCGGCCAAGGCTCTTAATAGCCTCATAATGGACCATGATCCGTCGAGGACCACGTTGAGCTCGAACCATGCGAACCGTTATGGTAAATTCTTTAGACGTCGTCGGTTCAGAAGGCTATTATTACGTTTGTTGACAGTGCTGGGTATGCTCTTCAGTATTCAATCGGGACTGGACTACTGCGGGGCAGGAACTGTTAGTAGCGCTTCTAGGTGTAGTACGGGAAGCCGAGAAGAGTGGACTGGTGGATTTGCTGCGGGTTGGACATGCGAGATTGGAGTCGTCGGTGTGAGCTGTTATCAGCTTCTTTCGAGGGTTTCGAACTTGCGCCTAGAATTAGACCTCATGGTGACAATCGGAGAGGATCGGCTTCCTTGACAACTCGTTGAAGTAGAAACGCTTCAGTAGTCAAACCCAGGGGTAGCCTGACTTGGGGGATTTCATCGGCTCCAGAACAGCAGACTTCAATGTAAGATTAACAATTGCACTTGTCACTAGTTCGCAAATACTGCATTCTACCGGTTTTTATTTTGATTGATAATGTTAGCGCTAAGCTGAGATGTCATTTCAAAAATAAGGGCCGAGAGTGGCATTAATTTGTGGACAGTCTAATAAAACAGGACCTATGGAACTCTCCATCACATAGTTTGAGGGAGTTCGAACTCATTGGGAAGTAAGGGTGAGCTGGTGACTGTAAGAGGATTGGTAGTGCTGACTCTTAAAAACAAGCGACGACGGCGGCAGAGAAAACAGAAACCGTGCGCAAGGGGTGGCAGGCGGCCGATGTGGCCATATCTGGAACAGAAGTGTTTCAGAGGACTCTTTAGAAAAGGCTACATTCAAACTGCCGGTATGTGTGTGTGTCAAAGCAGAGTGCTGAAGTTGAGTACCTGGGTATGGCATAGGTCACGAAATCAATCCTGCGCGATGTCAATACATTGCAAACTTTGTATGCTACTTCCTTTTCTCTACAACTCTTTCAACATCGACAAACGGCCCCTCAGAGTAGTGAACGATTCCGCTTATGCGGCTTTGCATTGAAGGTCCAAACCCATGGGTAGCACAAGTTTTGCGAGCTATGTGGGGATGCTCACCGTGACGAATTACCAGTGGCTCATGGGATCGTTCCACGTTGCCACGTTTGACTTTCAAGATAACTGCCGCGTGAGGCTCAAGATTTGCAAATGACATCCGTTGGTCACCTGTTGTCGACGTGCCTTCCAACGCTGCTGTCGAGTGAACCCTGGTCACTGGCAAAATTCCAGCTATGAGTTCAGTATCCTGGTTTCATTCCGAATTGGCGCAAGCATTGCAGATAGCGTGGCAAGGCTGGCAATTTCGATCAAGGTTATTTTCATGTTTCCGGGGATCACCTTTGATTGTAAGTTAAGGGGACCTTTACTACCGTCCCAGACGCGTTGCGTATGTATACGATCATGGAGACTGGAATGCTTCCAGAAGACGTTCTTTCGAATTATTGAGAGGAACAACCACAAAGATGATAATTTCATCTAGAATTGATCACTTCAGACACATGGAAGTGCTCACTTTATCAGAAGTGGAAGACCACGAGGGGATTTTCCTCACTCAAGGGATCGCCATGGGGTCTACTGGCTCTACTTTCTGCTGTGGTTCCACAGAAGGGTCAAGGAGGTCTTTATCTCTTGAATTCAGCAGTTTTGCACATTACTTATTTCCGCGAATCTCTCCCTCACTCTCTGCGGTGATCCTCGGCCCCTTCTTCCGATGAAATAAGTCTTTCCACTAACATCGACCGTAAAATGGCAGAGCAGACCGTATATACACTCCATACTCGGAGTCGGGGAGGGCGGGGCTGCGTGTGAGTTTGCGAGCGCAGCGGGCTGCGTACCCGTTGAAGTTTGCCGTCATAGGGGTAGAAGTTAGTATATCGGCGTATTGATATTTTGTCTGCGCCATCTTGCCCACACGCTGCCTACTCTTCTCTGCTTTCCCTTCCTCTTCAAATCCATGCTCTCTCGACGCTCTTTTCCGTCTGGATCTGGCAGCGCTTGACGGCCGGATCAGCTGTTTCTACCCTTATTCGACTGGGAACTAGTATTTTGCTGTCTCTCTAGACTCTATTTCACAGAAGTAAGCTGCTTTTAGCGAATATTTTGAACATTGAATTGTTTTTAATCGAATTGTGCATTTTTCTAAGGTGTTTTACAATTCACGTATTTCATTTAATTTTTTTCATTAATTTCTGGTTTATTCGACTGCTCTTTATTGGTGTCTTCGATGTGTTTAGATCTTGTTTGGAACTCACATCGAAACTGTCGTGAAGCTTAAATTAATCAGGAATTGATAAAAAATTAAATTGAAATACGTGAATTGTTGAAACACCTTAAAAACATGCACAATCGCGAAAAAACAATTCAATGTGCATGCAGAACAAACTAATATTCGCTAAAAACAGCTTCTCTTTGTGAAAGAGAGTCTGGAGAGACAGCAAAATACTAGTTTTCAGTCGAATAAGGGTAGAAACAGCTGATCCGGCCGTCAATGCGCTGCCACATCTAGACGGAAGAGAGCGTCGAGAGAGCATTCACTTAAAGAGGAAGAGAAAACAGAGAAGAGGAGGCAGCGTGTGGGCAAGATGGCGCAGACGAAATATCAATACGCCGATACACTAACTTCTCCCCCTATGACGGCAAACTTCAACGAGTACGCAGCCGCAGCTGCGCTCGCAAACTCACACGCAGCCCCGCCCTCCTTGACTCCGAGATATGGAGTATGAATGATGTGGGCTCGTGGCGCTATAGACACAACAGAAAATGTCTTCAGAATCGATCTCATTTTACAACGAGATAACGCCCAGAAGGTCGCGAGTACTGGTCTAGCATTTCTCCACCATAGTAGCTACACCCCAAGTCTCTCTAGGTTCACAGGGTAGATAATGAAGTTGTGCATGCTCAGAGGTAGATAATGAAGTTGTACCTGCTCACTAAAAGTAAAGAGAAGCGAAGAAAACCGTTGATGAAACCATTAACAAGTATCCCATCACAAAGAAGGTAGGGGCCGGCTGAATAAACCAGCGCCTACTTGGACTAGCCGCATACACGCTGCGTATCATGGGGCGCGCGGAGTATCTCGTGTCTCGATATGCTAAGGCTAGTGGCCAAATGCTGGCTTTGCAAGACCATGGCTCAGCTGTCGCGCACTTTGCAGCCGCGGCTACGGCACATCTGTGTCACTTGTGAGCTATTGTCTCACCCACTAGATAAATTTTTCGACATTACTTTCTCTGGGGATGTTGTTTTATTTAACTTGATGCTATCGCTTGCATTGAACTCTGTGGACGGGTCGAATTGCAAACGACGGGTGATGTATCTGTCTTGCTTGAATGGAGTACGACCGCGTTTTTCCGCCTCAGATTTGAAAGTATACTTTGAACTTACACCTTAAAAGACAAGATTCAGGATCAGATCGGTGGGGTATTCCATTCAAATGTGAAAGTATGGGTGGGAGGTGGACTGCCAGTGGAGGAAAAAGGAAAAAAATGTTAAATAGTAATGAATACGAGCCTTTTGCCCTACGCGCAGAGAATTCCAAAAGGCCGGCAGGGAGATGAGAGGTAATGTTAATGAGGAGAGCGGTAGAGATATCCGAGTGGAGAGAGCATAGCAGATCAACATTGCGAAGCAGACAAAATATCGAACGGTGGGCGGAGGGTGTCGCAACAGGTGGAGCGTGTCCAAGTCCTTGGCCCCTAGCGCCTTAGTGAAGCATTTCGATGCAGGAGCGTGGGGAGTCGCCTGCAGTTGCCTCTCATGCACTTTTAGCCACTCTAAGGGTTCATTAGGTTGGTCTGAGCCCGAACTTTCCCTTTAAGTTGGAAGAGCTAACCTTCCAGCCTTCCTCGGTGATACATGTGACCAACCAATTACCGCCTTCTATTCTTTCCCGAACTTATTTATGAAAAACAAAATTGTTGCAGCTCCACTTTGTAAGTCGCCATTCTCACCACACCATATATAGGGTAAATTATGACGAGTCGGGTATTTTAGCGCTTTCTAATTCTCGATTTCTTCCAGGTAAAGATGAAGTCACCAGAACCGCATACTTTGGCTTCAACTTGTCAAAACAAATCACTTGATCGATTTGAAAGGCCATCAAGTCCATACCAGGAAGACGCCGGTGCAGGTAGTTGGCGTTGATTTATCGCTAATGATTTCCAGTGCTTATTATTTGATTCGACTAGTAAACTGCACTGTAATTTGCGATATATGCTAACTAATGCAATCTTACGAGACTACCGACTTAACAAATGTAATCTAAAATGGCGACACTCCCGGGCGATGTGCTGCAGCGCAATATTTTGAAAAAGGGAGGAAAGATGCTTTGCTTCTTCACGTGCCTTTTCCTCAATGCAGCTTCACTTTGACTTTTATTATACTTTGATTGAACAACACACCATTCTGATCGAGACACATGCATTCAATTGAACAGCTGATTCGACGCGTGTGCTAACCCCGAATGTGTTAGGTTGTCCATAATTCTTGTACGATTTTTGCTCGAACTCAAATTTCATCATATCGGGTAGTTTCATTGCGCCACATGTATGTATGTGGTATGTGTCAAAGAATGCATCGAGACTGTTAGCCAGGAAGCTTCAAAAGCTCAATTGCGTAACAGGACAATTGAGTAGGAATCGAAATAGATCGGAGACTGACGCCAACGATTATGTGATTATGCTTCAAGATACTTAATTGAACGCTTTTGCAAGGAGGGCAGTATGGAGGATCAGCGCAGTATTTTTCTCAGTGTATGGTCGAACAATGAGCTAGTGATTCAATCGCAAAATCAAAGATGATAAAAGTTGTGGAAATCAACCTCATCCTGAGGTTGCACTCGCTTTCGATGTGATTCTTGCACCATGAATCGAAAGGGGACACCGACGCTACTACCAGTGCTCTACTGCAGACACTTTGGCACAGCCGATGCACCATCGCACGCCATCAGAATGAAAACGGCTGCATCAGAATGAAGCCTTGTTGAAAACTATGCACCGAAAGACCATAACTGAGAAGCGCGTCTGACCATCTGCGGAAGTCTTCTTTTGCTGCAGCATGAACGGTTCCTTTCCTAGTCGATCACCAACGAAGATGAGTCATGAGTCCACTGCGACAACACGCGGCAAACCTGGTGGCTAACTTGCAGCTAGGACTCACCAGTTCAACCAAATACCAACTCTATGTTTGGAGGAATTTGCTCTTGAATTGTTAGATTGAGTGGGTATCTCATTTTCATAACGCTTTGCTGTATGCAGAACAGTGTTGCGAATGACCGCGCGGAACCGCTTCCGGGGTTGCTCGCAGCAGTGCAGCATAACCGTCCTAGACACACTAAAGTCTCCTTTCTCCAAATGATGCTCGACCTCTCATTGCTAACGAAGAATGCTCATTTGGTCAGTCCGGCCATTTGC
>KZ345079.1:220740-237164 GCA_002352805.1 Teladorsagia circumcincta | reverse complement strand
GTTAGATTACCCCTGATTTTACGAACATATTGACTTTTCATTTTCCGTATGTCTATCTGTTCGTCCTCCTGCACCTGTTGTTGTTGCACCTGCTGTTGTAGCACCTGATGTTGCGCGGTTGTTCATGAATTTGAGACTCGGAGAAATCTGGGATAACTCAAAAAGTGTCCAGCACAAATCTATCGAATTAGAGACATGTCATGCACAAAGGAAGCACAAGAAGTGAGGTAGTGCAGAATCGAGGGAGCGCGATAGACAGTGAGAGGCTTATTGGATGAAGCCTGAGGGTCCACTATTGAGCGCTTAGGGTGGAGGAAGAGAATGCGGGCGGTCGCGTGGCAGTCAACCAAATCTAGAACGGCTGAGGCCTCTTGCATTTTCGTGTATCCCCTACTTGAGATGCTTCACCGTTCCACTGCTTCTCTTCCACAAAGCCGTTTTTATCAAATCGGCTTTCTTCATCTTCAGCGTAGAAATCAGTGCTTGCCTGTTGCTTTTTTTATCTATTACATTCGATTGCTTTTCACATCCAATATTGGCAACGTATTTTTTCCTATCGGAAGTGTCCTTTTGTGCTTCCGAGTATCCGCTATATCACATACATGCAACTGTCGTGACTTGTTCATTCATAAAAAAGTCCAGCCAAAATGAGCCATGAAAGGTTTTATTCAGGTGCTTCAGCTAGGGTGAAGTTAACTAGAATTTCAGCATGAAAGTTGGACGTACACGTCATTCCGAATTAAGTGTTTGTGATTGGAAAGAGCCACAGAATGAGTATACGTTGGATTGGTGGACGTTTTCGCAAGAATTCCCATGGATAATGGCTGCGCAACAGTCATTTGAATAAAATGTGGCCATGCTCAGAGGATTGCACTCGGCTGGTTGTCCTGGGTTCACTTATACACAGGGGGTAAAACCTAGCCTCAATTTTTGCTCGAGAACACGATGAAGAAGGGAACCTTTATGACGCACCTATACACAGCATCTTCTTTGGAGGCTTTCAAGCAGGCGTATTCGCTTCATGTTTCCATTCACTGTCGTAATCATGACTTTTATCCTAAGTCGAGTTTTCAAGAATTCCTCACTGCTTTTTTTTTCACACATATACTTTGAATTTTACAATTATGCAGCTGCTTTGGAAGTTACAATTTTCCACTTTCTCCGGATGTTTTGGGTTCGTTGCCTAGAAACATATTTCACAGAAATTCTTTCCAGGTAGCATTTTCTATGATTGCGTCCATCACTTGGGCGTAATCTTCTATGATCAGAGCTCTAAGAGTAGGTTAATAGAGAATATTGGCATAATTCCCACTTTTGATGAGGATTACCGCCGTGGACATAATTTTCCGGCAGCCATCTTTCATCAGTCTTTCGGACGGCGCTGGTTCTCAAAAAAAGTCGGAGATCACATTTTTTCATCCTTTTCTGACAAGTGAATGAATTTTGCATCGAGTTCTATGACAATATCTTAGGAGGTACTTGGCGAGATCAACACGAAGTTGATGGCAGTGAATGATGAGCTGAACATTAAGATGGCCGAGAGTGTGAACACATTACGACCAGCTCAACAAGCCCAGTATTGTGGCCCATACAAACTCGAGAAAACCCTTGGCAAGGGGCAAACCGGTAATTTTGCTTGCTTTTTATATGCACAGAGAGTATATGTCCACAAATGTCCATTATATCAATTTTACAATTGATGGTATAAAAGCCTAGATTTTTGAGTGTATTTTCCTACAACTTGTCTACCTAATAACTAGCTCTACGATAGCATCGTTGAATGCATTTCGTAAAAAATCTTACTTCATTAATTACTATTCCTGAACGAAGTTGTTACTTGTACCCTTGAACGCTGTGAATTTTCCACTCGCCCTGACAATTTTGGACAAATTTCTATTAATTTGACTTCATTTGATTCTCTTTTAAACCTGGATTTTTTCGGCGCCGTCGTGGTCGAGCGTTATTTCTGACCACTCGATTGCTCGTAGTCTTTTGGGGATGGTTCCTTCTAAAATTTTACTCAACTAAAGGGGTAGTGCGCTCACGTTCAGTGATCATGACACTGTAGGAAACCTTTTGAGCATGAATTCTGAAGAAATTTGTCCATTTGAAGGGTCGAAAAATTCTCAATCAATTATCGATTTTTCATTGAGCTGGTTCCTTGCAAAATTCTACATGTTATTGATTTATCGTGGTCTCTACCCTTTAGCCATTCTCCATTCATCTGATTGTATTAGCCTGAATGAGCTAAAGATGGGCATGAACATGAGCTCCATCTGGAATATGTTTAGTAGAGAGCGTGTTGAGGCATAGGCCATGTGAGCATCGACTATTGAGGAATGGGGCCTGCAGAGACGTTCATGCTCATCGACGTTTCCGAAGGATCCCATGAGAGCACTTTTGAGAGACTGACTACTACGCAATTCAGAGCCTCCCTCAGAACGCGATATTAACATTTCGAGATTGTGTTCTGCGCTCTGCTAGTTGGTTGCAGGAAATGAATATAAGTAAATTGCGCTAAAATATTTGGATAAAAAAAATCCAAAATAATTGAGCTATCAAGCCTTCAAATTCTACATTTTTTTTAATTTCTAAATTTTTGAGGAAATTTTTACTGTGACCAACTCGACGCTACTCTAATCACTAAACGCCTTTGAAATTTATTTTGCTTCGAGTGTTCAAAAAAAACTAGAAAAACCGTGTCTCAGAAAAAATCGACCATTGGCTGAATATTTACATAAAATTGCTCACAGAAAATAAGGGTCTACTCCAATCAGGGGAGGGGGCATCATGATGGAGTTTCTCGGCGAACTTTTGTAAACTGCAATAAACTGCAACATTCCGGTTTCGCACGCATGCCAAGTGACTGCCCTCATCCCCTAAACTGGCTGCATTCCCCCTGGCTCGGGGTTACCGTGACTTTCTGGGAAAATTGAATCGTGATGCCCCCTAACTGGAATAGATCCGAAAATAATTCTGATTATCATTGTGCAATAAGGTCGAATACGCTGAAAAAAAATAAAAGTCGTGTTTCTAGTAATTCTCATTCTTTTCTTGGTAATGTTCGAAGGAATATGAAGTATTTGAAGAGCTGATCTTTACTCCATTGTTTTCTTAATAATATCACATGAAAAACGAGGCTACTCTCAAATCTATCAATTTCAACTTGCGCTGCCAAAAAAGGAACAATACTTTTGCTCGACATAAAATTTCATTCTCCTTACCAAGAGCTCCAATTTATAAATGTTGAGAGCTATGTAGTCATTGTAACTGCAATAATTGCTCGAACTCATATCAAAAAAGTACATTAGCAGAAAATCTGTTCAATTCAATATATCCGTAACCTGAACAAAAAGAAAATTTTTTCACAATTCTCAATATGAAGTGAAGGCTGTCATTTAGGGCTGGTAAAGACGGGAACGCACTGCATTACGGGAAGGAAAGTCGCAATCAAGATTGTTAACAAAGAAAAGTTGAGTGACTCCGTTCTACAGAAGGTAAGTATGAGGTTCAATTCTCTCAAAGGAATTGCGGCGGTATCGCAAGATCTAGAAATTTGAGGGCGGAAGTGGAGTGGCAAGTAGCAAGCATACCACCATACGCGCAGTCCGGGGATCGAATCCTGGATCGTGCGTCGACCGGGCCAGCCAAGCCATCCATCCCTCCGGGATCGGTCAATTGGTACCAGACTTGTCTGGGAGGATAAAAATACTGACTTGTATTATCGGCTGGCCCCCGCAAGGCGACAACGAATTGCCACTGCGAATGTACAAATGGAAGTATAATGCGTGCCGCATCCCAAAAGGGATTGATCAAAAGCAGATGCTTTATCCTAATACCTATCCTTATCGTAAGATTCAAGCGCGCCCCTCACGACTTAGCTAAAAATAAGCCTATTACCTTCAAAAAATTACATTGGCAGGAAATCTGCTTAACTCCTAGTATGCGAGGCAAGAACTCAGGCGAAAATTAAAATTGTTCACGCTCCCTTCAGCTTCGCCCTCGCCTGAAGCAGATTTCCATTTGAAGCAAAAAAGATTTAACACGGTCCTGAATGCTTTACTCCACAGTACCCCCCGCACATTGCGATAGCGCTGAAATTTCCTTCCAGATCATCCTTTTGCACGAATCTCATCACACTCACTGAAAAATCGTGCCAAGGGCCGCTCACAACTTGCTTATTTTCAGAGAAAGATACAAGGTAAAAATTTATGGACAAAAGAAGGAAAAGAAAGAGTTCATTCCAGTTTGTAAGCGTATATATCGTTTAAACATTTCGAGTTCTTATGCGCTGTTCTCGAAAGCAGCGCCCATTCTGCAATAATGGGCGCATGTTCGGCAATTACTGGGCATGATAAGCACGCGTATCGATCGCAGCATTTACTGAGAGGAATGGGCTATTCGGGCAAAGCTGCTGTGACGTGCGGGGATCGACGCCGTTCTAGGGTGTTCGGCAATTAATGGGCATGAGAGCATGCGCACGAACCAGGGGTCAAATCGCGGATTTCATACCACCCAACACAATCAATACTTCCATTCCTTCATGGTCGCTTAAAGGGTACCAGTGTAGACCGGGGGAAAGAAATGCTGACATTGTTACAGCATAAACCAGCAAGTCTCTATGTGGCCTACTTCGCGTTCAAATGCCCTTACGAGCCCGATTAGGAGTCGAATGCCCGGCTCATCTCAAGAACGGACCCCCAATAATTTTTACTGCTCCACCATTGGTTTTATGGAAGTCAATGTAAATGTCGGAAATGTTTATATACTTTGAGACTCCAAAAGTTTTATTACCAAAATTAAAAAAAAACAAAACTATTCCCGAAAGGAATTATAAAGTGTCTGTTTTGGAGACAGGCAATATTTCGCGTAGCACCTTTTTCTGGTCCTGAAATATTTTAGATTAGTAGGTCAGTTAATATTTTGAGATTTTTAACCAACTCACCCTGCACCGTCTTTATTTAATAAGGCTTACTACTCCGAGGTCGGCTTGGAGGAGAAATTGGTCACCCTAACCACCCGTTCCTTCAAAGACAGCGATTACGATAAAGAGGGGGCTTATCGGGGAAGCATATACACCAAACGATGCAGTTACTTGGCTGCCACGGAAGCGAATTGTAGCACTTCCACGACGAAAGGTGCGCTGGTTGCCGAGCAGGACTTCGAAAGCACTCCGCCCACAGAAGCGATCCGCCTATCGGCTTAGTTCGTCATTTGGACGAGCGGCGTTGCCAGAAGCCGCACAACTGTGGAGCGTGATTTGGCATGGTGGTGTGGTGTACTCGTTCATAGGTCCGCTTTCTGAGCTGTTACCTGTTCATGAGCAAAAACCAACAGCCAAAAGAGGGTTTTTCCTTTGCGTTTTCTCGACGGATTCCTCTGCTTTTCTCGTAACTGGCGTATTACTGATCACCTCCACGTCTCTCTCAAAGCCTTTTAGAAATATCGCAATCGTTGCCTTTAAATATTGCCAGGCCGACGTATCACCCAATATAAAAATTCCTCTACAAAAAGCCATCAACCAACAGTGACGAATTGATGAATGTCACGTAGCTCCACTTTACTGTTGATTTCCGGTGATATCCTTCCTATTTCCAGATCCCCCAATATTTTTCTGTCTACTAGATTTCTATTTAGCGGTGTAGTACTTTGATGACCAACCTAGAAAGGTTTTCGTGAGATGCACCTTTGTACGGTGTGGAGGCACTATTATTTGTATAGGAAGTTAGATTCCTCAGAGCTTTCCGCTGTTCACCTGTGCGTTTGTGGAGAGGTCTCTCAATTTCTCCCACATATTTTTGACCGCAACCCTGGCATTCAACTACATAAACGGTCCCCTTAAGTTGGCATATTTTTGTATCACTGCAGTAACTACAACCGTCCCTGCCACATTTTTCCTAGTAAGGTCTTGAGTAGGTGCAGATTTTTCAAGTTTAGAGGTAGACGAAATATAAGTTTTACTGGACGCGAACTTGTTACCGCCACATTTACCTTAACGGAAGCAAATGTGTTTTTTTTTATCGAGAAGGAACGACATTCTAAACTTTGCCTAGATCAGGCAAGGGGTCCTGTTCGCGTGGTGCGCCATGTGCATCACGCGGATCGCCATCGATCAAAAATTAGTGCCTGGCGCGTATTAGGAAATGCCAAACACAATAGGATATTGGTACATAGGATACATGATTATCGAGCAGGCACTGCGATCTTGATCAAATTAGAAGGCCCAGATGATGCTGTCTCCGTGACATCTATTATATTTGTATTAATATAATATATTTTTATCTCGGTATTGCGCTGCTTCTGGGCTCTTAGGATGAATAGGATGTATGTGTTCTACAGCTGTTCGGAGACGGAAGAGCCTTGAAGTTTTTATAATTCTATCTGAGAACAAACCACAAATTTGTTTCCGCAACGGCTCAAAAACCTTCAAATAAGCCCGAATTTCTGGTCAGATTCTTCTCAATTTTTGCAGTATGCACCTTAAAGAGGTGAACGATCCTACTGCATAAATAGATAAATGGGGCATCAACAAAAAATTATAATGTAGTCGGCGTTGGCACGCTGGATTGCGCCATCCATCCTACTTCCATTTGCATCGTAGTGGCATTTGACCCCATACAATGACTCCGGCAGTTACCAGAGTACTTCTAATGTTTTTTTTTCTCCCGAAAATTCAGTAACAATCAGTGATCCTGGAAGGATTAAGAACATGGTTGGCCTAGCCCACTTTCTAGGTGCATAAATATTGCGGAATAATATGTGGGGTGTTTCCAACCAGATGGCCAATGTTGGAAGGTAACCATATCGACGTTTGGCCATGCTGCGGTTTATGCAGGCCTACAGCTTTGATAGCAACCGCAATCAAAATTTCATTTGGGCAATTAGCTGGGCATTCTTTGTCCGATATATGGCCCGACAATTGGTTCGATATCAGGATTGCACTAGATCCGTGGATGTATAGAGGTTCTCCCCTTCAGCTCAGGGCACAACAGATCAGGACTCCTCTTATTCGCTCGTTACAAGCCTAAGTCTAGACCTAAGCCCAGCCCTAGGCTTAGGTCTAGACTAATAATCAATATCTAATAATAAACCTGAGCCTGAGACTAAGGCGATGCCTGACCTGAAGCTTCAATCATCGCGCAGCTCTGGTGACCTTATCATGAAGGAGAAGTTATCGTATCTTCAGATCCGTTAACCTGCCCACCGTCTTGCTGATGAGTCCAGTTATTCTGCGTAATTCAGTCTACGACAGGTTTCTTGGAGATTAGGGTGGATTACCATTTAACGTGGGTATAATTGAGCCACCCGCGAGGGTGGAGGATGCTCCGTTCGTGCGGCTCCAAAGTGCGCTACAAGTGCGCGACGAGTGAGGAAGAGTCCTTTTATGGCCGCCGCCGCTCCTCTTGTTCACTATGCGGCGCTCTGAGTGACGAAATGTCTGCGCTCTCTTGTCCCTGATATGCTCTCGTCTCCAACTTCTGTCCTTCTGTTCTCTCTCCTCTCTCTCCTTTCCTAACTCTCCTTTTCTCGAATATTTCAAAAACACGCCACCCGTTTGGGGGAAAAAGATTTCCATTTCTAGTGTCTCAGACCACTTTCGCTATTTTCCTCCACCGGCGAGTCAATACTACCTGATACCTTGCTTGGGCTTTCAAAATACTAGTTTCATCAAGGGAGGTGCCTTGAAGTGTCATCTCATGTGTGCGAAGACCAAGAGCTTGTTAAATGCAGCGGATCTGGAACAATCCCTAGAGATCACTAAAAAATCAGAATGGACTCAGTTTGACGAACCTTCGATGGAAGGGTCGTACCGATTAGGACTGGCAGTGTATCCATAACCAATAAAAAACTCATGAAGGAAGCAATTACCATTAAGATATGACTGCATAAGGGAGGTATGCATATACGCGCCGTAAGAAAGGGTTACTTGGCTGCCAGCGAATCCAGGTGTGGCTCTTCCACGACTATGGTGCGCTGATGGCTTAGCACGCCTTCGAAGGCACTCCGCCTTAAAAGCGATCGACCCACTAGGTTTGTTGGTGATATAGACGAGCTGTGTTGCCAGCAGTGGCTCTGCAGCAACATGACTGGAGCATCGATTGCATGGTGCCGCTGAAGCGTTGTGGTAAACTCGTCCATGCGTCCGCCATCTTAGCCGCTGCTCGTCCTTCAGCGAAGATCAACGGCAGAGCAAGCGTGTTCTCTCTAGCGTTTTTTGACGCATTTCTCTGCTTTTTTTTTCGCCATTGGCGCACCATTGAGCACGCCCACGTCCCCTTTAAACCCCTGGGGGATCTATCGTAAGGCCGATGTCAGACTTTGCGAATCGCGCGATTCGCTACTAGGGATTCGCTAGCGTCCGCGGTCGCGTTGCGGTACCAGCCAATTGAGCGGTTAGCTGGCCGCGACGCGACCGCAGACGCTAGCGAGTCGCGCGATTCGCAAAGCCTCACATCGGCCTAATCGCTTGTTCAGGGTAGTGAATCATTTGATAATATATCTTAAATAACCTTTTCTAGGTTGAACGAGAAATCGCGATTATGAAGCTCATAGAACATCCACATGTATTGCACCTTTATGATGTGTACGAAAATAAAAAATATTTGTAAGTTGGATAAATATAGACAAGCTTTTTTATTGTGGTAATCTTACTAACAGCATCAGTGTGCATTACTTGCAGATATCTATTGCTCGAGCATGTCAGCGGGGGCGAACTTTTTGATTACCTTGTTCGAAAAGGTCGACTCATGTCTAAGGAGGCACGGAAGTTCTTCCGCCAAATTATATCGGCCCTCGATTTCTGCCACGCCCACAATATATGGTCTGCTTATAAGTAAGTTATGATACGTTCAGCTTTGTTGATGATTAAATTTACAGTCATCGAGATCTGAAGCCCGAGAACTTGTTGTTGGACGAGAGGAATAATATCAAAGTTGCCGACTTCGGTATGGCTTCCCTTCAGGTTGAGGGATCGATGCTTGAAACTAGTTGCGGCTCACCACATTATGCATGCCCGGAAGTGATAAGGGTAAGTGGTCACAAAATTAACACTAATACTTGTTAAAGTTAATAACAAACACAAATAGGGCGAAAAATATGACGGTAGAAAGGCAGATGTATGGAGTTGCGGTGTTATCCTTTACGCCTTACTAGTGGTAAGTATTGTATATAAAACCTTTTGCCTTCTACTTGAAGGTTTCTTTGGTGCTGATATAGTTGGGAGGGGTGGCGGCCAGCAGCGCGGTGCGCGGCATGTTCGCACTTTCGAGCAATGAGGAGAGCCATGGAGGTACTCAGATAGACTTAGTTACGGGTCGCAGCAGTGTTAGCAGCATATGGTGCAGGCGCGCCCACTTGTCTATGATAGGCTGGCTCACGTCTGCACACAGTAACCCGTGTGGTGGTAGCCAATCACGGACGAGTGGGCGTGTCGGCGACATATGCTGCTGGCACTGCTGCGGCCCGTAACTCGGATTTTTCTACTGCAAGTCTACCTGAGTATAATCAATTCAAAGAAGTGTGGGGAGGTGAGGCGAGTAACTTCACACACGTGAAAAGTTGGAATGTGCGAGAGTACAGCATTCGCCATGAGGATGCAGACATGCCGAGCGCCGTGGTGGCGAATCTCCCACCGATCCCCCCCCCCCAACTACATTAGCACCATTTCATTATTATTTTCTTTTCTTATTTTCTTGCAGGGTGCTCTCCCATTCGACGATGACAATCTTCGAAATTTGTTAGAAAAAGTCAAGAAGGGGGTATTTCACATACCACATTTTGTACCGGCAGATGTGCAGAGTCTATTGCGAGCAATGATAGAAGTAGATCCATTCAAAAGATATTCGGTAAAATTTCTTGCATTCTTTCAGAGCTCTCTGCTAAAGTTTTCCCTTAATAGCAGTTTGAGCTCGAAGGCTTTATCGATAAATATTATTATTTTGAATTAAATCAGTTAGCGGACGTCTTTCGACATCCTTGGGTAGCAGGGACAACAAGAAGCGAACCTGAACTTGAATTACCGATGTCGCAGGTTGTTCAGGTGAGTAATTACAAATTCGGCAAAACAGAAGCTACATAGCTTCACAAATCCTCCGATAGTGGTTAAAACACTCTCCTTCATCTTCTTCTTTATCGTCTTCATCGTGACTTCTTCTTGTTCGTCCTATTCTTCGTACTTTCCTCCTTCTGGTTTCTCGTCCTCACTTTCGCCTTACTCTGAACCTTCTGGGTGTCCTTGCATCACGGTGAACAAAATAGCCAGAGCATTACGGCCCTCATCAACGGAGGTCTCGCTACGACCCTCTTCTGTTTTTCATAATGAATACACCTTCCCCCTTTCCCCACTCATCTCTCCATCTGGTGAATCTCGGAAGTATTAAAACTCCCCTGTTTTGAAGATGGTATCCCTTGAAACATGCCAACTCCACACACAAAATTCCACTAAAGCTGCCGTCGAGCGGGAAATGAAACCCTATTTACAACCTCTCCCCACCTCCATCTCTCCCCATACACACACACATCAAGTCAAATGCGACCCCCTGTCGTAAAAATCGCAGAATCTTTGACCGTGTTCACTCTGCTTCGCATAATGACCCACGTTTCCTGTGGGGGCCTCTTTCGGGTAACTCCTTACCATCACAGGGGTGTTCATGAGCAATCATGAGTATTGCCCACCAGGTTGCAGTCGGCAAGAGAGTCCTGCTCATGTTATTACTTTTCTATTACTGCATGGGTTTTGCCCCTCCGTGGTTGAGCCAATAGCTGGTGACGATCTTTAGAACCCGGTTGACCTGTATTCTGTTCTCTAGACTTGCAGCAGAAACCTCCGAGTTACGGGCCGCAGCAGTGTAAGCACCATATGCTGCCGACACGCCCACTCGTCCGTGATTGGCCAGCATCACACGGGTTACTGTGTGCAGACGCGAACCAGCCAATCATACTAGTGGGCGCGCCTGCAGCATATGCTGCTAACACTGCTGCGGCCCATAACTCGGAAGTTTCTGCTGCAAGTTTATCTGAGTTACTCTTCCAATACTGCATGGGTTTTGCCCCTTCATGGTTGAGCCAATAGCCCGCAACGGTCTCCAGAACCCGGTTGTCCCTGTATTCTGTTTAAAAGGTATCACTGCTTTTGCAGTTGAATTGATCGTATACTTCTCTTAATCATAGTTTTTCAACAGACACACATAATCCCGAGTGAAGAAAGCATTGACCCTGACGTTTTCCGACACATGAATAACCTGGGATGTTTCAAGGACAAGCAAAAACTCATTGATGAACTACTCTCAGCTAGGTCAGTAAGCACCTTCCTCCAGAGAACATCACTACCGATTAAACGAGGATCTCAATTTAAGGCACAACACTGAAAAAATGGTATATTTTTTACTGCTGGACCGGAAGCGGCGGCGTCCAGCGCAAGAGGACGAGACTGAAATCATTCTTCGAGGATCAGCTCAACACAATGATCCGCCCAAGAAACGTACGGACTCTGCTCGAGCCATTAGATATGCCGTGGGTAGTATAGCTGACGGCAGCCCTATCAATCCTAGGAAGGCATACGGGTACGTCAACGTTACTTTATAGATATCAATTTTTATATAAGTATCGTTGTGAATATAAATTTCAATGTCAAGTATGATTCTGCTATCCGTTCTCCAACGCACTCACCTTCTGCGTAAACACCTTCCACATTGTTCGTGTTTATTGGGGAAATATTGTGACTGGAAAAAATTACCCGAATGTATAAGCACGACTCATCAGAATTCTATACACCTATATGTGCATACGTATATTATATGGCAGCTGGCACGACAAGTCGGATAACAAAGGCCGCAGATCGACTGTTACCGTATCCGCGGCCTGTCGTCGAGGAGTGCGCGCAAAAACGACAAAAGAGGCATGTCGAATGCCACGTGGCATCGATTTCAGTGCGGCCGCGGATTACGGTAACAATCGAGGTGATCAACCAAACAACTCGCTGGATCCCCATTATCTTCAAACGGAATGAGGGTACATTTCTGAGCTTTAACCGTTTTTCTGGATCTTTTCTCCCACTCGCCTTTTAACGCTTCTAACACCAACCGAATTATCGTACAGTTTGCCTTTAATTATGTATTTATATAATGAAACCCCTGATTTGTGACATAAATAGCTGTTTAGTGAGACCATGTAAACGAGGCTTCTACGGCTTCAAATCCCGTGAAAGGGCGCGACAAAAGTCCTAGAAGCATGCTCGACCCGCATCCGCACCCCGCCTTCCACAGTCGGTGCCACGTG
The DNA here is from genome assembly GCA_002352805.1 of Teladorsagia circumcincta. NCBI lineage: Eukaryota > Metazoa > Nematoda > Chromadorea > Rhabditida > Trichostrongylidae > Teladorsagia > Teladorsagia circumcincta. The sequence continues at coordinate 224,888 of KZ345079.1, read as the reverse complement.
ACGCTGCGAGACCAAACGCGGGCGCGGTTACGGTAGCGGTTCAGTGTCATTGACAACGGTGCAACTGAAGCTAGGTTCGTGAAACTCGTCCCATGCCCTTCTCTATCCCAAACGGAATGCGGCTGAGATAGAGTAGGTTCTTATACAGCAAGTAATCGAGGGGTTTTCTTGCTTTCTTTTCCTTTTTTAGATCACTTACCACCCCCAGCTTCGTTACTTCCTCACACCAATTTTATCCCGGAGTTTGCCTTTAAGATTATCAAGAATCTGCGAACCGATTTCTTTGATCTAAAAGATTTCATGCGTACTTGATGTTGACCAGACCAGAGACCTTCCATGTAACTCATTTTCACGGTGAAATGCTTCTTGAAGTTTCATTGATTGCAGCCGACATCGTTCTGCTCGGCACTACAGCCGTGGAGGCTCTCCCACCGAATCTCCTCGTTCATCATCTCGCGATCTTTACGCGTGTTGCAGTAGTGACGTTCATTCACTCAGGACGCAAGAAGATAGAGGGCGATCTTCCTCTCGGTAGGCGTTTTACCCTCAGCGATGTCATATTTTATTTCTTCCACGTCACGACATTTCTTTTATCTGATGAAGCAATTCAACATAGAAAACAGGCAGCGGTGGTCATGGAGTTAACTAAAGAGCTCAAAATGATCGGTACCAAAATCAAAAATTGAAATTCTACTCCAAAAGATGACCAGGAAAGGCGAATTTCCGAATGGGGAAACCTACTCGCAATGGGTAAGACGCACTATGGGAAGAGTCACGCTCTTAACAAAACTTCACTACATCTCACTGGCTCTGAAAAATTTATTTAGATGAGGAACATCCAAGGTAATGTGTGCAGAGCTGGAGTAAAAGGACATGTGCCCTCGCAAGAGAGTGCGTGCCCTTAGTGGGTGATGCGCGAGCTAAGATTCGCATAACAATTGTAGAAACCGAAGACGGGATAATTTGGGAGAAGGAGGAGGGGGGGGGGGGATGAGCGCAGCACAAGGACAGGACGGAACAGCGGCAAAGTAAGCTGTGACGTTGTAACGTCAAAGAAATTGACCGCGTCAGTACGAATCGACCGTTGAAGCTGCATTCACAACCGCGACAATAACTAAAGACAGCTACCACAATGACTGGAGTGTTGCATATTGATGACGTCATTGAACACCAAAAAGGTGGAAAGGCGTCAAAAGGCGGTCCCAATCTGGTTCCCAGCGCGCTTAGCTCTAGTTCACCACTGGAGTTCATTACATCATCAAACGTCTTTGATCTGCCTAGTTCCCCTCTTAAGAAGGCTACCGTATTTTAAAGCTTCTCTTGTTACCACTTTCCTAATGCTGATTCCTGTTTCTACAACCTCCAACTTTCTCCGAGCCGATGAAGTGCCCTATCGAGGATTTCTGAGCTCAGGGTCCCTCTTCACTACTGGGTGTCTGCCAGGTGCGCTGAGGGGGGGGGGGGGCATACAGTTGCACTACTCAGGCTGAAAGCACATAATTCTTTACTAGGAGGGATCGGGTGAAGGTATTGATGAGCTCTGCTTTCTGGTTGGAAGCTCACGGAAATATTAGCAGCTTGTATAAATATCGTGAGGAAATTGGAAGGCTGCACCATCAAGTGCGTTCCAGGATCAGCGATGCGTACACAAATGAAGGAAATAAAACAGAATTAGGAGCAGTTCCAGGGAACAAGTGGAGTGTAAGCCCATGAGCAGATCGAAGCTAAGGTCACAATGTGTGAGCGCTTAAACTAGAGTTTCATAATTCTCTCATAGGAGGGCACATAGGTGAAAACTTCCCCAGTTATGGATAAATTTCTTAGAACACAATTAGGAGATATGCGTGCGGTGAGCGGCGCGAAAACTGTGGCGGTCAAGCGTAGGCTTACTTCTTTCATTTATAGTTATCCACTGTGGTGAAATTTTCAGCCGCCAATAAGAACTTCATGGCTTGAGGGTAGGGAGGAAGATGAGGGTGGGCACGGCTTAGTTTTTCGATAAGAGCCTTTTGTGTTCTAGCGCGGCTTCATAAAGGCTCGCAAATAGGGGAACACTTCAAAGGAATCGAAATTCTTATTATTAGGAAAATTAGAAAAGCTTCGTTCGCATCTTGTGGACGGAATCTTTGAGGGTGGGTGGGGCCGGAAAGGGTTTTGGGACGAAATTAGCGATCTGTAAGATTATGAGCAGGTTTAACATGGGACTCGTCCACCTTTACGCTTACAAGCATTTACGAGTCGGCTCCCCAACATTTTTCGTTCTTTTTGCTATTCTCGTGATTCAGGGAGGCAAGGGATCAATTTCTGGTGAGGATGGAGGCAATGTTTTCCGTGGACGAGTTCTTCGATAGCGATAGCGGGCAATTATAAAATTCAAAAACAGTGAGCCGCATGCGCAGTGACGCGTTGTAGCGAAAAGTCAAGATCTGAACTGAAACAAGGATTCTTGGGCATTATTGCATGCCGACTACCGTAACTACTCCGCGCTTTGTTAGGTTAATGTCCGACTTTGCGAATCGCTAGTAGCGAATCGCGCGATTCGCAAAGTCTGACATCGGCCTTACACAGTTCCGCAGAGCGGCCTAATCGTTTGTTAGCGACTATAATCATTGGAGTTTTCTTCGTAGCTTTTCATTCGTTTTTTTTTTCGTTTTCACGAAATCTGCGGGGAGAGAGTTAAACTGCGAACGCTGTAACGATTCCTACATGAAAAAGAAGCCATGATTTTCACAGCATGGTGCATTTGAATCCATAAATGTGCACCTCTCCACAAATCCATGAATCCACCCTTTTAAATGCGTCTCACCTGCTCTCGTCTTCTTTTCTCGTCAAATGTATCTTGCCTAACCTTTTGGGTGGTGTTACTTACTTTTGAGGGTCTCCCACAAGATGGCCACAGCGCGGCAAAAGACGAGTCGCAACGCGTGCTGTGCGATATGAGACGTAGTATGGTACACTCTATTTGCCCTGACACCTAACCCTACAGTATGCGCTGCGACTCGTCCTTTGCCGCGTCTGCGTCTCTTCCTTCGCCGCGCAATGGGCCTCGTGGGGGACACCCTATTTTTGAGATGCGCTGCCGGTACTTGTATTGGGTAACAACGATTTTCAATTAAGTGTATTGGAGCGCAGTGTTTCACTTTGCCTGCTTTCGAATATGTAGCACTCGGTACATGACTCTTCCAGCATCTTTTTTCAAATTACTACTATTATAGGAACGCCAACAACTACCACTACTACACTCAACCAGTTGATCCACAAACACTAGCTGAGGCAGCAAAACAAGTGCGAGCTGTTCGTCAAGAAAAGGAACGAGTAGAAAACCGTGAGATCCTACAAGTTCAGGAGGACAGAAATCAGGCACGTAGCGTAGATACAGCACGCAGACAAGAGACGAAACGCACAAATATCGAGATTGAGGTCAGTTATACCAAAAATATAATCATGATTTGCGCCCTTCCCCCCTCCCCCCCCATCCCGATCGCTAGAACCAACACACCTTCCCAAAATGAATTTCGCTTATGTAAAAGAGCGCAAGTGAAGAGTGGAAAACAGTTCTCGGCTATCCTAGGCAGGGTCAAGCGTCCGTTGGAAAAAGTCCAACGAGGGGGGTCGTAATTGTCCAAGCGAAGTGGGGTCGTATTCATGAAGGACAACGTTGCAATAGGTAGGTGAGAGGCATGACTTCCAAGTTCTTCTCCAACTATTAACCACAAACGAGTGCATGGCGCAACCCAAAGTAGAAGCGTTCACTGCAAAGAAGTCTATATTTGACTGTTAACCTGCACAAATATGCCCTTGATGAGAACCAATGCTTTCATAGACCTAATTTGATAAAAGAGTGACCACTTGGGTAAAATCTGCCAAAGGCTTACAAGAAAGGTTTGGGAAAAAAAATATTTGCCTATCGGCGACTTCTAAAACTGTTTAGTATCTATTATGAAGCACAAAGCTTGTGCGATGTAATGCTATCATTATTCCCCATAAGATTGAGTTTGAAGAGAGCCGTGAGTGTTCAAGTGTTGAAAACTCGTGTTTTCAGGAGATAAGCTCCGAATATGCACAAAAAAGGTCCAATAGGGCAACTTTGCGATCGGGTCATTTTGGAAACGAGAGAAAGTATTCATTCGAAAGCGCTAGCCTTCTAG
>KZ345079.1:199851-210168 GCA_002352805.1 Teladorsagia circumcincta | reverse complement strand
GAGAGATTCAACTGGAAAACTACTACTACAGAATTTTATAAATTGGCCAACGACCAAACAAATGAACACAAATAACATAGTTTTGTGGTACCATACCACGACATTTTCTTACACTAGGACTCCTTTTCTGTGCAGGAAATGGATTTTAAAAAGCCGTTTCGCCCATACCTTACAGGACTGAAATAGAATGCAGTAATAAAATGGGTGGTCTGAAACATGTACAGGGTAGGGAGAAGTAATCTCTGTCAGAATTTCATGTTTTCATAGTAGAAAGGAAAGATAAACAAGTGTTCAAATGTTCTACTCGCCTATCAGAGAAATGTTTGTTCTGGCCATCGGCGGTACATTGATAGGTCGCGATGTCTCACAATTTTTCCACTAATATTACATTGTAGGATCACGGGATGAATTTAACACCTTAATGAGAGGTCTTCAACAGGTATTTATGCCGACAGGAGAGCAATTTGTATGCAACTACATATTTGTTCTACTGAACACTTTTTGTGCTATTATGTAGTCACATTTGACCACTTCAGCTTTTCCTCAGCTTACCTAGCTCATCAGCCGTCGCATTACACTGATTGAGTCCCTACTCATCCTTGCCTATCTCCACAGATACAACCCAACAATGTGGACCGAGCTCCGACTTCCACTTTTTCCTCTGCACCGATACCAGTATCACGTGGACCAAGCTCCAACCCTTCTCCCCTTATTCCTCTGCACCAGTTTCGCCCTACTACTTGGACCAAGCCCCTGCCACCTTCACTTTTCTGCACCGGTTTCATCTTATTGCGTCGGTCAAGTCTCTGTCCACTCTTACTCCCTTGCATCTTATCACGTGGACCAAGCTCGGATTCCCCTTATTCCTTTGCAGCAGTACCGTCCTACTACGTTGACTTGCCCCTGCTCCCGCTCACTTTTCTGCACCGGTTTCATAGTACTACCTTGACCATGTTTCTGTCCACCCTCACCCCTGCATCAGCACGATCTCACAATTCCACGTCTTTACTAGCATCACATCACGATTCCTTCTCTACCACAGCACCACCTCCCGAATCCCCTTCTAACACAGCGTACCCCACAATTCCATATGCTATATGCTCTCAGACAATTAATATTAATTTTTGTTGGGATTTCCTTAATGATTGTTTTCCACTGAATCTTTTGTATGTACCTATCCCCTGAGGGTGTTTTGGAATATATCATCTCTTATGTCGACTTCTGCAGACGTGGCATGAGCACCGTGAACTCTGGCCTTCGCAGCTAATTAAGATTGCTTCGCCTCAGTTGGAGGGACGCTTAAGAGGTGCGAAGAATGTGTCCCTCGTCCCTATTTTCTCCCTCCGATGCGGACGGGTCAAAGGACAAGTCGCAGCCGCACTGCGCGATGTGGTACGTCCTATAGTACATTCTAATCAACTTGAAAGAAATCGTCCAGTACGCGCTGCGACTCGTCCGCTAACTCGTCGGCGCCTCTGCCTTTTCGCCGTACGGAGGGCCTCCTGGTACCGGTATTCAAGGAATGAGAGCCGCTCCAGATTTCTCCGTTGAATTCTATTTTTGCATGATGAAATTGTTTGGTTGTTACTACTGTTTTTTAGGTGATGACAAGACGAAAACCTCTTTTGGCTTTCGGAACATGGCAACCGCATTCAAAAAATTTCATCAAGAAAAAAGGAAATACTACGGAGAAAACTGAGGTGACTCGTCACTACAACTCATAGGCATACCTAGTTACTCTAAAAAATGCAGTAAAAAACATTTTCAACGCTGGTATCTCCTATACCTTCCACCCGCATCTCTTACTATCATATCAGCTATGGTGAGATTGAGTTTCAGTCCTATCGCGGTGGAGAATCACCTTCCAGCGATTTCAGCCCACTGTTGACTGTCTTTGCCACGGCTGATATGTCAGGCGCTCCAGTTGCTGACTGCTCAATTTTCCGGGCGGGAGGTGGCAATCGGCGCTACTCGCCTTCGCACAGTTCAGGGTTAAGATCCTGATCCTACAACGTGAAGGCCAACCAAGCCCTCGATTCCTGTGGGATCGCTATCTTCTACCAGCTTTGTTTGGGTTCATAAAAACGCTGACGTACATTGTCTGGCTTCCGCAAGTCTAACGGTTGGTCAAATCGCATTAAATTTCAATTTAGGATTATACTGTAACACTCGCTTCGAGTCGTTGAACTCAGAACTGCTTTCTGTATCTGTTGAACGATTCTCTGAACGTGTTTATAAAGCGTAGCGATTGGACTTACAGGAGGGAACGCTGGGATGACCCTTTGTCAAACTCGCTCTCTTGCTGTTATTAGCAACATAGTTAGAAAGGCTTTTCCCAACACGCTTGGCTTCTACCATAGCAGCTTCATGTCGAGGGGTCAGGTCTTCTAAAGCCACCCACTGAAGTCGGATTAGCGGTGATCACTAACCGTTGGTGCATCCTAATGGAAGCCCTACGAGCGTTGGTAGTTCGCGACGCCCATGCCTTCACTCTAGGATGGGTTGTTTTGAGGTTTGAAATGATGAATGAAGGTTAGGTCACATTTATCTTCGACATTCCAGACTTTGACGAACGCGACAGCGCCAAACCGTCAGCCCAATGTGACTGTAACCCCTTGACCATCACTATAAGCACTTGGAACCATAAACAACAGGCCAGGATTTGTCGAAAATCGTTCATTGATTATACTCCTGATAACAATTCATAATCAAAGCTTTCCTACAGAAAATTGCCTGAAGAACTTGCCGAGGAATCGAAGCAACAACGGTGGATCGAATTGGTGGGGTAACAACGGTAGAATGAAAGTGGGGACGACGAGTTGACTAGAAATGAATGATTAGCAATGGGAGCCGCCGGAGAAGTCCTCAATCAGGACTCCATTCTTCCCTCCTAAGATGAGGAAACTTCGTGTTTACCGAAGATTTCCGAGTGCCGGCTCCAGGCGAACCACAAACCAGGGCGCATTCGAAGTTGCTGTTACGTCGTGATCCATGTTGCGTGCTAGGAGCTAAATCGAGGATTCTCCATCCGCTTCCATTTGCTCATTTGCTTACTTTGTGAGGCCCTCGCGCCTTCGTCTCGCGGTTTCGAGCCACGACAGCAGCACTTCTGTAATCGTGGGCAACACTATCGTACCACAGAATAAATAGTTCCACACGACTCATCCGCTGTTGGGGTTGTGCTTCAAGGACACCTTTCATAATGATAGTGTACAGTAGAAAAGGTTTCATAACCGTGTTCGGAGAACTGTTCACTAGATACGTGAAGCAGATTTGAGCTGCTTGTCAGCGCTATTGCAGCGGTACAGTTCATTTCATATGATTGGAAGACTTCCTCACGTGCTGTTAAGAAATTTCATTCGTTAAATCACATTATAACAATATACACAGGGTGGGAGAAATTACAGTAAGGATGAACTGACCAGAAACAAACCAATGTGGGGAATAGAAGCAACATTACTGCTTAGAGTGGCCGCTTTCTGTATTGCTACATAAACGAAGTGTTTCGAAAACTCATCGCCCCTCATTGTGTAGGTAGGGGTTGTAGAGTGAGCACAGTGCGTTGCAGAATCGTAGGACACCCCCAACAATATGAATATCTGGGCCCCTAGGAAAAACTTTCATCGCAACCTATAGAAATAGAGCCGCCTATACAAAAAACCTATAATCACTAGTCATCAGATTACCCGATTCGTTTTCTATGTTGTCAGACAACTTTTTTTAGTTTATTAATCATCAACAATAATCATAATCACAATAATCACTGAATAATTTGCCTCAAACTTTCACACTGAAGGTCCTCTTCACATATGCCATCATCTGATCTGAAAGAATTCGAGACAATTTTTAGTGTGTCGCATGATCTCTGAGATGTAAATTTGGCTTGATACTTTGATCAGATGTGACGAAGGCGAAGAAGCCGAAACGTTGGCCTAATAAAGTATTACAATCTTGAAAGGCTCGAATCAAGCAAGTCTCTTATAATCTTTGTTTTCCCTTTCGATTCACTCGCATTGGTCAAAAGGTAGACGATTTCATACTTTTCACCCTTGCCTTGCCCACTCTACTCTTGAGTGCTAACAATACACGGCAGGAAAATGCGCTCGATAGCAGATTGGGCGACCAAACGGCAGAAGGAGACAGCTGGATCACAGCGCTGCTTTGCACGTATCTTTGTGATGTGCTAGTGGGATCACGAATGCATTTCTTCCGCGTCCTCTTCTATTGATGCTAACAGATAGCCTATAAACTCGCAATGTAACACAGGGTCTGTTGTGCGACGGCGGGGCATCTGCTGACGCACCGCTACAAAAAAAACATGTTAAAAACCGGACACATAACAGTCTTTGACATGTCCTACTTGTTAGGTGGAATGCCTTAGTGTACAGGGCAGGCTTAACACGATACCTTTTGATAATATAGTTACGTCAACCAAATCTCTCGCCATTCGACAACAGACCCGTAACACAATTCAACAGCTGGTCTGAGCAAAGGGGGCTTGTTTTTTGAGAACAAAAAAATTATCCATTCCGGAACGGATGTTATTCATGTGTCAAAACTTAAGGTAGAACACATTATCATCATGTTAATGCGTAGAATGAACGCCAAAACCTTCGGGTGTTAACGATCAAAGTTTGCCATCGGCACGCTTTTGTTATCGTTATTTTTGCCCACTCCGTACATTCTTTGTGAATAAGCAATGCTAATCAACCTTCATATGCACTGCGTTTACTTCCCGTATGAGGGCAAGATTAAGCGCTCAGAAACATATTCAGAAGAAATTATTTCGTTGCACTATTTTTTTTTGTTTTTATGCTTTTTTTCAGGTTTCAACTCTCCAAACGTGCAAAGGAGAAACACCACTGCCTTCGTAGAATCGAGCAGCGGCAATCGATTCTCTTCACACTCTTCTTGTGCTGACTATTCCAAAAATGACACCAAATCCGAGAAGGATCCATCAAAAAGGTACTTAGTGAAATCATAGTTAAAGCTGAATGTAATCATTATCCTGTGGTCTAGTGCATTCAACGGTCTCAAAGCTAGTGAATACAATGGCTGGAGGTCGGGCGGTTTTGGTGACATCATTGAATGGTTGGTGGGAAGGCCCAAGAGGAGGTCCCCATCACACCTCAGCGCACCGCCAATGTCCTCCAATGATGTCACTAAGCTTCACCGCTTCCCTGCCATAGAGGTTCATACCTTCAAGATTCAAGTACTGCTGAATCAAAACGACCAGCGATCCGTTCAGAGCCAGTACGATGATCTCATTTGTGGAACACATGTTTCCATCAACACGTTGACGACACCGCGTGGCGCGTGCGCCTCTCACCCACATCATTTAATCTTTTTGTGATGCGCTAGTTCTTTCCTGTTTATTTCCTGTTCAATATTTTGATAATTGTGAGGTGTATGGAGGGGTCTTGCTTCTGAAAAGGCAGTTGTAGGTCGATCGCAAAGTGACGTGATGTGACCAGCTAGGCACATTTAGCCTGGACGCACTTTGCAACCTACCCAAGTTCCGTGGATTTTAAACAAAACGAGTTGATTTCGATGGCAAGTGATAGTCCATGCATTGCTCATATTCTTCTCACTCAGTCCCCTGTATTCGCCAACTTCCTTTCTATGGAAGTGTCTCAACTGTTTTCGAATGAGAGCTTCCATGCTACGCCTTCCTTCTGGAGGATTCGTGCTTCAACACTAGAGTTAATCCTTATGGGAACTCAAACCCAAGCGACTGAGTACAATAAGGAAATTAAGACTAGCGAAACTGGTAAAACCGGAAGTAATCCGCTAGTGTCCCCCACATGACGACATAGTGAAGTTCAAGACACACTTTGGAAGACAAGCCAGAAGACAGCGCAATGTTTCTTGGCACATGGTTCAAGATCAGCCAATTGATAGAGTGACTTAACACACAAAATCATCGAATGTAACCAGAATCATGGATTCCGCCTTGCAAAATTTGTTCGGAACTTATAGAGTATCAGGCACGTCGTCAAGATTTCATTGAGCTCGGTAGACTTAATTTTTTTGAGAGGTGAGGATTATTTACCTCTCACCCAGACTTATTTTTGTCTGATTGTGGAGGAATACGAAATGAAGTACTCACTAAACATAAGCCGCTCGGACTCCCAGCCCAGTAACTAAAAGTTGAACAAATGTAACAGAACTTGGAAGCACTATTTGCATTGGATGCAATATTCTTGTAAATGAAGAATGAATGATGAATGCTTTCTCAAACGTATAGCACACCCTTCGTGAAGTTTCACTCTCCAAAAATCTAAGCTTCCCCGATGAGTAATGTCCCTTCCTTAATGGAAATTTCTCCTTCAAATTTCCATTTTCTTGTTACATGAGATACCATTCGAAAGGAATCTACCGCCCTACGGAAACGTTCATTTCACTTCTGCACCATTTGTGAAAAGGTTGAATTTCAGACGTGCAAAATGGGAGATCTTTCGACAAAAATTAGCCAAACCGGCGACTAATTCAACTTCCATTTCACATGTGAAGAACAATGAGTGATTCTGCCTTGCATGATAATAATTTCTTCTGAAAACTGGATTGCTCAAAAAGTCGTGTCATTCTTCTACTTTACTCTTTCTGCATCGCCAAGCCAGCATATTTTAGCAGAATTGCCCTAAGTTCTCTACGTCTCGACATCATTTCGTACATATATCACTAAAAAGCTTTTATCTACTTCATTCGGCTGAAGGCTTCGCTTTCGTTTTCGTTTGAATTGGGCCGATTTGTAAGCTTACGTAATACGGAGTCCATCAATGAGAACGATGAAATCACTTCGAGGATTACTTTTTACTGAAATTCACTGCGACGTAACCCGTACCTGATTATGACTTCTTCTAGACATACACCAGATTTCACTGTCATGAAACCTCCGTCTAGATTCGACGAAATAGCGGCTGCCATCAAGTTTTAGAAAGTCCAATTTTGTAATTAGGAACGACACTGCTTTCTGGACATTCCAATAACACAGTGACTGGGGAGACCGTCACCGAGCACAGGGTACATCGTTGAATGATTTCTTCTCATGAAAGTTAGACTTCGAGGAAGGTTGTCTGACATTCTTTAATCTCACCCTTCCCCCTCCCCCTTTCACAAGCTTCGACTTTGGCCCATTTACAACGAAAAAAATGATCCGTGCATTTTCGAAAAAAAAAACAAATAAATCTCTCGCGTATGATAGATGACACGTTGCAGAAGTATGGAATTTCAGAGTAATTTTTAACCTGAGAAAAAATGACACAGCTAACCGGGCAATCTAGTGCTAGGTCGTGCCTTAAGCCAATCGATTCCTTTCAATAAAATTTGGATGAGTTTCTTGCTGTCACGCGAAATTTCTCTTTTCAATGCGCGCATTTTTTCAACCATATCTTCATGGGCGTGACTGCCAGATGCAACTTTCATGAAGAATTCGAGAAAAGTGTCAAACTAATAGTATGAGCAGCCCCAGTTTTTGTTAGCTAAGGTTTAAGCAAATGCTATGCATCTTCGCTGTAGCTTAGCAGTATTACTTATTATCACTTATTACAAGAATGCTGTAGAGCACTGCTGAATGTTGTCCTAGTGAGCATTCCACATGATAACGTTCTTCGACAACTTGTGCGGAATAGGCTGATAAACGGTGCCTATCACAGCATTGTGATAGCTTTAGTGCAATAGAAGATCACGCTAAATTCGATGGATTTATCGAAAAGAATGTCAAGCGTGAAACGTGACATACAACATAACGGCTACAATTTCAATGAATTCACGGTCCCGTGAAATTTGAGTGAACTCGATTTTGCACCTTTCTGCATTACGCTTGTTTTTTTTTGAGTGGAGGCTCATCCCTGCTTAAACAAGAACAATTTCCAAAGGGAGCATAAACTCAGACAGCAATGTGCTCTTCAGATGACCCTGGTAGTTGCCCACTCGCTATTCAGATAACCATTTGCGCAAGATTACCACAAACCCGCTGCGTATCCTTCTAAATTTACCCATGGATTCACAGAAAACGTTTCTTTGATCCCGTTTAATCAACTTTCGTTTCTAGCTGTTTTTAGCTTTGATGGATCTATAGGTAACACTGATAAAATCAAAACGATAATGAATTCCGCGTATTGGAAATCTTTGGCGGTGGAGTTCAATGATTTTCCGCTCAGATAGGATAAGTTCGAACAAATGAACACATCAAAAAAAAAACAACAAAAGCAGGATCTCCGAGCAAGGATTCAGTCAGCACGCGCAGGGCTTCGCACCCTGTACAGACCAGTCAAACACTGATTGGCAATAATTTGGTCGAAGAGCACCATGGAGGCGACATTGGTGGAAGTGATGATTTTCGCATTGGGAGTGACCATTGAGAGTGTTCTAGATGATATGAAGAGGCATTGATTGGAGGTTGCAAATAGTTTCACTCGACCACCTCTAGTTTGTTATGGTAGGCTGCGAGACGGTCACCAGCTCTGTGCAAACCCACGCTTCTTTTTGACATCCACCAATCAGCTCAACATGTTATAGTACAATGTATGTACATTGTGGTTCCTCAATCCTTTCGTTAGTATTCGTTCTCTGAGAGGAAGGAATAAGATCCCAACATACAACCACTTTTATATAGGTTCTTTTTAATAAATTTTCATATTGAATGAACTGAATTCTAAATTTTTTATGCACAACATTCCAGCATCTGCTCATACCAGCAGTCAGAGCTCATCGAGTATCCTTTACATAGCGAGAATTCGGCAGGAAAACTTTCATTGTCAATTATAGGTGAATCAGAAAAGGTGTAAGTATATGTTGTTTAAATGGTCTACTCATAGTTAGACTCCAAGTCTTAGCTAAATTTCTTTTCTCCCAAACTTCTTCACTTTACGGCCCCTTACTCTTCCTTGTAAGTGTACAACACTGCTTTCTGAGGTTGGTTATAGACATGTGAGGTGTGGATCGAATGTTTTTTGATGTGTAGGCACGGAAACAGTTTTTGTGGTCATCAATAAAATCTTTTCTTCACATCGCTTTGCAATTATTTTGCGAGTTTCATCTTCGGGTTCCAGCACTTTATGATTGATTTCACGCTTACACTATTTTTTACATGTTGCGTTTGTTTTGTGCAACCTTTCAAAATTGTGCTTGTATAAGCAGCTTGTTCTTCAGTGTTTCCTTTGCTATGTGTTATCTTTGAGGCATAAATGTTGCATGTATTGATGAATTAAAGTTAAGTGACCGATGAAATACAACTCACTGTACACATTACTGTGCTGAAGTAGCGTCTTTAAGAATTGATTGAAACTCGCCCAATACCCATAGAGTACCTCATTTACATATAAAAACATACCATTTCACAGAACCACACAATTTTCATAAAAGACTACATAAAAAGAAGCACCATAGAAACTCTGCTCACCTTAAGTGAACTATATAACCCATAAAAAGCCTTTGACACTGAAATGGAGAGACTTGAAGAATGTTGAATTCGATATGTTGAACGCTGTGTAATTGAAAAATAACACCTGGATGACACAGTGTTTTAGCTACGAGGGTTGGGTATGCAGCAGCGGATGAGAATATATGCTTGAAAACAAATTTTCTGTTACAAAGCCAACCAGCCATTATGGAACTCGTTCGAACGCTGATGTTATGGGGGTAGCAGTTTTTTTACTGAATTCACTTTAACTTTATTCATTGAAAAAGTTTATCTTACCTGAATTTCACACTCGGATTTCGGAAACTATCATAATTCTCAATGTAGATTGCCACCAACGTGCTTGAGAGCATTTCTCTATATTCTCTATAAAATCTCTTCCTCTAAGTTCTCAGTAGTCCAGTCATTTGGAAGCAGAGATCCTGTCAGCTCACGAATACGGACCAATAGTCATTGGAGATAAGCAAAACGTTAACACTGGATTGCTAGGACAAACAACAGAAATATTCATGAATGGTAAAACATTCCATCCGAATCTGTTGTTGAAATAGTCTCTGAGAATTACTGCAGTGAAGCGGCATGCGATTCAATCTAACTGTTTTGTGAAAAGCTCGGATGAAAGAGCGCGAAATTTTGGGAACCATGAAGGAAGAAGCTCTTTTGTTTACTGGATCACTTGTTGAATTCTTGTGCCATAGAGGTTTTTAGGTGGAAAACTTTATTTAACCGCCCGACGTTTAGACCAGATCGTCTTTCGCAAAGGCCCAGTTCATCACCGCAAGAGCGAGAAGCCTCAGTGTCAGTTATAATAAGTGAACTTTTCATTCTGTTTTGTCCGTTTCTACAGGAAGATACACTGCGTTTCATAATTATAGGTCCACCCTAAATTTCTGCTA
>KZ345079.1:185915-199751 GCA_002352805.1 Teladorsagia circumcincta | reverse complement strand
ACCAAGATCGAAGAAGAACTGAGCGTTTTCTGCCGAATTTTACGAGGAGCCTGAGCAAGGTCCGTGCTAAAATTAGGCTTTCCGCGAGAAAAACCACCATGTGCAGAGTAACTCAGGGGAGTGAAAACATTATCAAAGGATCGAGGAAGAGTATCCCAAAATCATCGGGGCGGCCCATGATCGCAGGTCTCCAATTCGCCTGAGAAAACCCCCTAACTGATAGGATAAAAGTATTGCAAGTGCGACACTTCGCGATCTTCACCTCTGTTTCCTCAGTTCGTGTTCCTGGTGATCTAAGCGACGTGAATAAGGCTTAGCTTAGGTAGACCTGACAGAAGAGGAGGGTACCGCAGGAATCTGCGCATCGCTTTTGGTTCCGAGACGACGTAATTTCGGCGGAGAATCCCCTATGGTTTGGAGCTCTTTTGTGCGGCTGTACAGCAAGAACTCGCTTTCGCTTCCTATCATATGGATTCTGTTGAGTACCCTGGAGCTCGTAGAAAGCGACTTTTAAAATTTCTTCTACACCGCCGCACTTGCTCCTTAACTTTTATGCGCTTTAGCGTGGCTATCCATGCCAGCCCCTCCACGTCAGATTGGATTGCAGAAAAAAATGTGGCAGTTCCCAAATGGTCCCCATGTTGTCTGGAATAAAACTCGATGAAAAATCTTTGAACCATCGTTTCGAAGCAGATTTACGGCGGAGCAAAGCAAAATTTTACAATCGAATAAGTAAATCTGTCCTTTATCGGCGGCTGGACAAATTTGGATCCCATTGCTAGCTAGCTTGGTTGCGAGCATGCCAATACGCATTAATGAAGTCCTTACGAATAATGGGAGAGTTATTCCATCATTAAGAAGTTATAATGTTCTTTTTGTTGTAGTAAAATTTCTCGACAAGCAGTGTTAATCGATCTTGCGAAAAGGTGAAAATTCGTTCAAAAAATGATATTTGGGTTACTTCAGGTAGAAATTTCTTCAATAAAACATTGCCGAGGTTTTTTGTTATGAGGAATCCATTGGTAATAGCAGCGTTTTCCAAAATTGCACAGCAAGTTTGGAATAGCAAAAATTCAGGGTGGACCTATAATTATGAAACGCAGTGTAGATGCAAACGTCAGCTCTGTTGCTTCGAATTCCTCGGGCACATTGGTACCATTAGCTTCTCGCCTCCAAGTAGTGGGTGAAAGAGAGCGAAATTTAGGTAACCATAAAGGAAGAAGCTCTTTTGTTTATTAATAACCAATTACATCCGTTAGTTAAAATATGAAATGTAACAATTCAAGCGTGATCTAAAACCGCGTGGAAAAAAGACATCACGTCTTGTCATGTATTCAGGAATAAGTGAAGAACAATAATATTGGATCGCAGGGAGTTGGAATGGCGAATAGTATTTTTCAGTAAGGCACGTTTATATAGTCTGATGAAGTGAGGATTCTGTTAACCGTTCCCCATCTTCTGGCACTCCACTGGGCTGTCTTTCAAAACTGACTCGTTTATCTAACATCTATCTAACAACTGGTGTGCTTTACTTGCAACAAATTAGATAGGAGAATGATAAAGATCACTACACAATTTGATGGAGAGCTTTACGTAGTCTACGGTACCGCACGGAGAATTTAGTCTCCAAACATTGCACACTCCGGCATTCGCAGGAGGAAGCACTCTACCCTCCTGCCTGCTTTCTCCATAGAAGTGTGGCGGGTCCAGTGAGAAAATAAAGTAGAACTAGAAATAAGAGAACAGAATCCGTCGACGACTGCGTCCTCACGTCTGGCAGGGACGGACCCATACTGTATAAGCGAGAACAGATATCATACCTCATTACCTACTCTTGCAGCCAAACAATAAAAGCGTACAACTCTTCGCTCTGTATATAGTTATCTTCCTCATATAAATCCACTGAGCACCGCAATGTGTCATTGAAAGAGTCCAACATAACCCTGAGTCTCAATTCAAATGCAACAGCTTGGTGCATCGACCTTAATACGCCATTTCTCCCGTGCCAAGGGGTCGCATTCTTGGGGCCTGGAATCGAGGCTAGTCCTTTGAGCACATTTTCTGAGGTCAAAGGTCTGACACCATGAATCAATCGATTAATATGTCACCCTTCACAATACCAAGAGCAACCTTTCAAATGAATGCGACCAAGAAAAACTGGAAAAAAGGCATAAAGAAATCAAAGAAGGAAACAAAATAGTAAACCAAAGTCAGAAAGAGAAGAAATAGTGACCGAAATCGAGCAGATAAAAGATGAGTCTGGCTTGAATTCAGTAATGGCCGAATGTGAGGATCTATGCTTGATAATGGCACGGTTCGATGAAGCGAAGTGCGCTAGAGACAGAATGAACGTAAAACTTGGTCACGTTGCTCAGAAGGCACAAATTGAAAATAATGGTTCAGAGTGCCACGAAGTACACCACACTAAAATCAGCACCGGAAGTGCAGAAAACAGCTCCTCATTAAGCGCCTACTATTGTGCAAATCCAACGTGAAAGCTCCAAAACTCGAGTTCCGGTAGGTCAGCAAAACCTCCACTAGCATCCCTACTAAAATAATACGAATGAGATTTTCCTGACTTTCCGGCAGTTAACTGGATTATCCAAACACTGAATTAAAACTATCATATCAAATTGCAAATCGGTCGAAAATACCTCAAAAGCTGATGAATATGGAGCCAGCGACTGATACCGCAGATAGTTGTTTAGACGCCCTCGATTAAATACAGGCTCTAATCGACCAAATAATATCCGCAGGATACGATGGGCGAAAAATATGCGATCCTATGCGGTGCGAAACGATCCTAGCCAAAATTCCTAAAGACGTCGTTAGGGCGTCAGACTTTGTTAATCGAGCGATTCGCTAACGAATCGCTAGATACTAGATACGAGCGTTGCGCCAGCGAGTCGAACGTTGCACAGAATCAAAGTTCGCAGCAGGATGCCCTTGTTTTCGACTGCACGGGCAGATTTCTTTTCGAATAGTATGTGGCCAATTCTGTTCTCGAAATAGCGTTTAGCGGCGATTTCTTTTTTTTCAGGTGACCTATAAGCTCTTCTGTTGTATGGTTATGTGGCGATTGCTGCGATATCAAACAGGCTCAGGGCCGATGTCAAACTTTGCGAATTGTGCGATTCGCTAGCGCATCGCTGGATGCGAGCGTTGCGCCAGCGAATCAAACGTTGCACCAGCGAATCGAACTTTGCACTAGCGAATCGAACGATGCAACAGCGAGTCGAACTATGTACCAGCGACTCAATACTGGCAAGACCCAACGTTCAAAGGAAGTCCCGTCACTTTCAAACAGTACAGTAAACACAGCTTAGAAGTAGCGGGACCTCCTCTGAACGTTGAGTCTCGTGACTATTGAGTTGCTGATACATACAGTGCGTTTCATAATTATAAGCCCACCCTCAAATTTTGCATTTCCATAATTAGCAGCCATTCAGGAATTTTCCTAGCGTCATCAGCGGATCCCCAGCACGAATGACCCCCGTATCCGAATTCTGTCAGCAGCATAATTTTTCTGAACTTTTTTATAACAGTTTTATCGTTTTTGCAGTGTTTCATAGTTATAAGCCCACCACGAGAAAATGAACTATTTATTGAAGTTATCACATACATGGGAGAGATAATTATCTATGCCTCTACCTTGTTAAAGCGTGACATCGAATGATCTCCGTGGCCTGCTAGAAACTAGGTTTTGAAGCTCTTCTTTAACGATTCCGATCCAGGCTTTAATGACCGTCTGAATTTCCCTACCGTGTAAGTAACGGTTAATCGCATCAGCTTTGCAGCGATACTTCTCTAGATGTTCTCCACCTCACAGACATTCGTACTGCAGGCTGGCCGCTGCTGGCCGCTCACGGTTTGGGAATTGAGCTAATCATCTGCTGAAGGACTCATGAGGATGGCAGATTTTCCTCCTAAAAGGCGTAGTTTACACACGACCCCACAAGCATAGAAAAGGCACTAGTGAGCACTGTCAGACTTATTGGTAATCCGTGGAGTTCATTTTGCATGCCACTGAGGGAAGTCTCATCCCAACATCATTCCAGGGAGCAAACCAGACCTTCACCCTTCCTCCACCGAAATCAAGAGCGCTGAATCATATGGCCAGCTTTCAGAAGTTACTCCAGAAGCGCTTGTATTTGTCGTTTGTCGAAACTGCCCATATTATCCTTGTTCATTCAAAAAAGCCAGTCTTAATGAGGCTATTGAGGTGTGTTATACCATCGTGGCGGATGCCTATCTTTATCGAATCTCTATCTACGTTCAACTTTGAGAATTGGAGTCGTACATTTTGGTCGTGGCCAGTGAACTTCGAAGCGATCTTCACCGCCTTTCTGACAATGTCTCTGCCTCTTATCACCGCTCTCCGGACTTTATTTTTTGACGCAAAAGTGTTCAATCACGAGCGAAACTAGATTCAATGGGGAGGTGCTGTTTGAAACTGCCTTCAAAATTCTTTTCAAATTGTTGATAGCGAATGCACTCAGCGTCCGAAAGTAGTTGAATATCCAGAGACATGATAGTACTCCAAACATCCTTGAAATGAGCGAGAACTTTCTTTTAATATGATCCGCAACACTCTTGTGCAGAGCCCACCATGTTGAAATGCATAAACCTTACCCCTTCTTCAAACGACCATCACGAGGCATTCAGAAAATGAGGCCGTAATATTTGTTAGTGATAGTCATTCACTTTTGTAGACACCTTCAGTTGATCCCCATGAGAAATTGCTTATTTTTTCGGGGTGTGCTTATGAACAGCTGCAAAAACGAAAAAATGTTATAAAAAGGTTCGGAAATAAGAGGTTACTGCCAAAATTTGGATACGGAGGTTATTCGTGCTGGGGAATCTGCTAATAACGCTAGAAGGATTCGTAAATGGCTGCTAACTCTGGAAATGCAAAATCTGAGGGTGGGCTTATAATTATGAAACGCACTGTGGTTCGACTTCGACTGGTGCATCATTCGATTAGCTGGTGCAACATTTGATTCGCCTGCGCAACGCTCGTATCCAGCGATGCGCTAGCGAGTCGCTCACTTCGCAAAGTCTGATATCGGCCTCAAGCCTGTTTTGAAATCGGAGCGAAATTTGGCTCTGCAGTCGGAAACAAGGGCATCCTGCTGCAAGAAAGATACTCTTTACGACCTCAATCTGGCGTAGAGTGCGCATTTTGCCGCAGAAACAATCATATGTTAACGGCAAGTCGTACGGCTACGGGCCAGAAGAGTCGCCGCAAACAAAGATCAACAACAAAGAGGAGGTGGAAGCTGCAAAGAGTCTCGTATTGAATATTACGTGCACCTCGATAACATAATATAACATAGCAAAGTCATAATCGGTTGCTCTTGCTATTAGTGTTGCTACTTAACACATTGACGACCGCCGTTTTGCACGTACTGCTTCAACGTTTTTCGTAACCTCTCATCATTAGGCATTGATTCGTTAGCGTTTCCATTATCAATAATGAATAAATTGTTTTTCGGGTCCAATAAAATGTACTTGGAGCGTTGCGGCACAGGAAAAAACGATATCGAAATTAAGGAAATGTCGAGTTATAATCATGCTTTAATCCCATGACGCAAAAAAGCGAGATGATTATCATAAATGTAGCAAAGAATTTACTGTAATGTTAAGCTCCTCGGATCTGACGGTGGCAATTGCCACCATCGAATGTCTGCATTACCGCAGCATATTTCTACTATCCATAGGAGATATCACTAGATATCACTACCTTCTCGTTTCTAACTGTGCTTTGAGCCTGCCATTTTGTTGTGTGCTGATGTTAGCATTACTGATATTAGCATTACAAGCATTTGTGTACAAGTGCAACAATGAATCTGCGTTGGTCTCAGCAAACCGGTACGTAAGTGTCAATCGTTTCTAAAATACTAACATGTATATATTCCATTTCTTACCGAAAACGTTAGATGTAATGTTGAGCAAGATCATAACTTTTTTCGACGTATCTAAGAAATTCGGAATTGCTTCGACATAATTTAAAAACTGAGAAGCCGGGCACTATTGCACTATTACAACCCCAGTGGAGGTGAGATGGGTCGAAAGATTTCTTTCGATGAACCTTGCGCTAGGGGAGGTCATCGATGCTCTGATCACGAATATGACCTCCATTTATATTGCTGGCGCCGAATTGGCGCCATAAGCGCCAGTTGGCGCCAAAGGTGCTTTCACCAAATTCGATGTAAACTTGCGTATGGGAGTTATTTGGGGTTCTGATTACGAATCTTACATTCGTTCTTGGCATTCGCTCTGTTTAAGGCATATTTGTGCACTTCCTGAGCTCTCTCACTTATAGTGCCTAAGCCAAGCCTGGGGATGGAGGTAAGGCTATAGAGTGGAAGGCCACGCACCGCTTGGCAAATGTTGAAGAGTGTGGGATCACAGAGTAGTTGGCTTACTCACTTTGAGGCGCTCCTTTCTCCGAAGGCTTACCAGGAAAGGTCATTTGCTCAACCCGGCCAATTAACATGAGAAGTATATCCCTATACGCGCCTTGCAACGCTGAGTTCGAATCTGCTATCATTAGCTGCTAAAAGCTTCTCTAAAAAGAATTATGGAGCAGAAAAGCGCAGCGGAAGTGGTCTGGACTCCCAAAAAACAGGTCTTGGGATCGATTCGTTTGCAAGCTTTTTCTTTTGCCGTTTGCAGTAAAACAGCTTAGAGTGCTCCTGATAGCGTTAGTCCTACCTACTTGCTTATACTTACCTGGGCAAAGAATTTAAGTGGGGCCAATGACGAAGTTGGGCGACATGCGCTCCTGACCACTCTAGACCCTGTAGCGCAGGCGCCAGGCACTTTCGCAGCGAACAAGTGCGATATTCGTAATCAGGGAGTCTGGTCCCCCATTTGGGCGAACTTTTGCCCAAATCTGAAATCTCGACCTAACCTCGAAAATTCGGCCAGTCACTCACTCATCCATCAACATAATAAGAAGTCCTCGAATTGGGGCGGGATCAACCTTGTAAACACGCTCCAGAAATAAAAAAATAGTGTCTGGCCTGCTCGCCTGCATCATTCTAAGATCTAGAAGGCATTATTTTCAAGAACGATCCCCTCTCTCCCCTTTTCCCCGCCGTCGATGGTTGGTCAACTCTAAAAGCAGCTGTTTGGAGAGCGGTGACCTTCTGACGGCTCCGCGTTTTCTCAATTAGGGACTCAATGAACCACGTGCACCACTGCGCTCTCCAAGCGCCTTCCATGTCTCATGGGTACTCCATCCGTACCAACCGCCTTTCCAACCCTCATCTTTCCAAGTGCACGCCGAACATCATTCATCCTTTGTCCAGAGTGCGATGGGACCCGCTGTGTTCTCTGCTTGTGAGTTGTTCTTGTGGGGGAACTCCTCGTTCAGAAACCGTGTGAAGTACTCTTCCCACCTCCTCCGGACTTCCGATGGCTTCCTCAGGATGGCACCGTTGCTGCTCTTCACACTCTTCACCACACCGATCTCCTGAGTAGCCCGATGCCGGGCTTTGGCCAGTCTGAAGACGTACTTCTCTGCATTTTTGCTTCCCAGCTTGCCGTACAAGGCGTCCATCTCCGTGTTCTTCGGCGACGGCAGCTTTAGCGAGCCTCTTGCAGGTTTTGTAGGCAGCGAGGTCCTCCGCGCTTCTTGTCTTCTGCCAACGCTTGTATGCTTCCTTCTTCATCTTCACGACTCGCTGGACCTCCTCGTTCCAGAACCATGCTGCCTTGTCTCCTCTGAATCCACCTCCCGTTTCGCCCAGTACCTCCTTGGCGCATCGTAGGATGAACTTCGATTATCTTTCGCTTGAGATCACCCTTCTCTGCTTGGTTCAACTTCCACCACCGAATTCTTCTCTCGGTCCTTACCTTGTCTTCTTCGGGAGATCTATGGCTATGTCTGCCAGGAAGGGCCTGTGCTGAGGAGCCAATTCCTCGCCAGGGAGTACCTTGATGTCCTTCACAGTTCGGAGGGATGACCTTTTTACGAGCACATGGTCGATTTCCGTTTGTCGCCCTCCACTGCTGTAGGTTACCTTCTGAGCCCCCCTTTTAGCGAAGAACGTGCTGCAGATTGCCGGGTCGTGGGCCGTGGCCAAGTCCAGGACCCTCTCTCCCTCCGCGTTCCTCGTTCCTACCCCTCTACCTCCGTGCACCCTTTCCAAGCCTCTTCTCTCACTGCCGACGTGGCCATTTAGATCACCTGCTATGGTGCGGTAATCGCTTTCTAGAATCGCTCTGATGGCATCGTCCAGGCTCATGTAGAACTCGTCCTTTTCACTCTCAGGGCATCCGGTCTGTGGTGCCTACACCGAAGTACTGTCCAGTACCCCTCCTTCGTGTCTATCCTCATGAGCCTGGACGATGCCATCAGAGCGATTCTAGAAAGCGATTACCTCACCATAGGAGCCAATTCCTCGCCAGGGAGTACTTTGATGTCCTTCACAGTTCGGAGGGATGATCTTTTTACGAGCACATGGTCGATTTCCGTTTGTCGCCCTCCACTGCTGTAGGTTACCTTCTGAGCCCCCCTTTCCGTTTGTCGCCCTCCAGAGAGTACATAGTACTGTCCAGTACCCCTCCTTCGTGTCTATCCTCACACCATTATCCGATCGCTGACCCAATTCACAGCGGAGACATAGTTCTTGAGCGACTCTGCTACTGCTATGGCCACACCATTCCGCTTGGTGTTTTCTCCACTGTAGTAGAGCTTTACACCCTCCCCAATCTTCCCGGCCTTAGCACCTTTCCATCGCGTCTCCTGAGGGCATAGGACTTGGATGTTCCTGCGCGTCATCAGATCAGCAACCTCTCAGGGCCTTTCCAGTTAGCGACCCTATGTTTAGAGTCCCGATTCGAACTAGCTTCTTTGGCCGAGGCCGTTCCCTCCTCGGTAGCCCTCCCATACCGTCCACAGAACTCGGGCGTTGGTTCTGTGCGCCACTTCCGGGTGACGTCCTAGCTTTATGACTGATTCTTTTACTGACTTTAGACATATTTGGTGTGACGAGGGTCTTCATCAGCCGGTCTGTCAATCTGGGCCTGACGCTGGTAATTGAACCATTTTTGCAATTTGCAAGGCATAGTTTCGAACCTCGACAAGGATCGAACCCGCAGCCTTTAGAGGTGCAGACATGAGTCTACACTCTTAACCACTCGGCCATCTCTGCCTTATAAATTTTTATTTGTATGAAGGTTGGCAATTCAGAATATATCGACGGTTTTTAAAATGATCTCCCCTAGCCTTCACACAGTTCGTCAGACCTTTGGCAAGCTCATCGCATGCGGCACGCAGGTATTTCCCATCAACTGTGCCAGGATGACAGAAGCGCCAATATGAGAGAGTTCTAATATGAGCATGTGATAGAGCAGACTTTTCTCTCCAAACTAGCCCATACCTGAAATTATAACGGCCTAATCCAGGGGACTGGTGAGTCATTCGTCGAAAATGATGAAGTCAGGGATGCTCGGCGCGCTATTCCTGGACCGATCTCGGTCAGTGTCCTGACGCAAAGCCTGTGCTTGATTCACTCGCAACCCCTTCCAAAGTGAAGACACGGTCAGGGTTTTGAGCAATTTTCAAGTTTGAACACTATTTGAACAACATTTGAAATTTTGAAAAATCTGCAGACACGCGTTTGCATAGCGCTTTTTTGGAGTTTAATGGTTGCTACTCGCAAAGCGAAAAGTCAAACTACTTCGTAATCAGTGCATTCTGGTAGCAGTATGTTCAAGCAACATATCATGAAAGAAAGAACGGGAATGTCCCCCACAAGGACATTAGAAAGTCCAAAACCTAAGGTGCACCAGTAATTTGCCCCACCCTGTAGTGAGAGGGCGCAGGCAAGCAGGAAATAGGCGTCGAGTAGCATCAACGACAAAAACGAATGTCATATTTGTAATCAAGATCCCAAATAACCCCTATACGCATGTTTACAGCGAATTTGGTGGAAGCACACTTGGCGCCGATTGGCGCCAGTGCTAAGAATGGAGGTCATATTCGTGATCAGGAGCCTCGACAACCCCCCCCCACCGCGCAAGTTTCAGCAAAAAATTGTTTCTGACCCATCTCACCCCCACTGGGATTGTAATATGTAATGCAATAGAGCCAGAAGCTGGGCTAATTTTCAAAGCTTCCTAGTTCCTCAACTTGTGATCGAATAGCCTACAAATTCCGCCATAGTGAGCACCTCGCCATCGCACTCCCCCCCCCCCCGACTCCCAGGTTCCACTCAGACACAGATACTTCAACATCTTCACACTAAAAGTGCCTCCCTCAACTCGCACAAGTCGCGCTCCATTGCGACAATAAAAAAACTTGGGCGTGCGGTACGGTAGAGTTCGCGATACGCAATTACACGGGCGAACGGCGGTAGTTTTAGTCTCGTCCAAAAGTACATTCCTCACTAGTATTATTAATCAGCACTCAGTCATGGTTGGAATTCGGGTCACAGTGCGCTTCCACTGTTCTTGTCTATCACTTGAACTTGTTATTCTTTCAAAGGGGTTCATTGTTAAACGTGGGCGGTGATAGGTCTAGCAAGTGACTTTGTTTTTATTATATTTAGCATTTTTGGCATTGTATGATTTCTGAGTGTATACCGTTATTGGTGTTAAGTGAGTTGAGGAGGGGGGATCACTGGGCCTTAGTATTGGTAGGCTGTTTACAGTGTGCTTTGGGATTTCGCGAAATCCATTCTTCGATACTTTTGAGCGTCCTTCCTAAGCTCAAGCTCAGTCCCATCACAATTCTGTGCCGCGCTGACACATTGTCTCCTCAACACAATTCGCACCTCATTATTTTTTATTCGACGTAGTATTAGTATTCCTGTTTGATTTTTTGGTACTGTTCCACAATTGCCCCAGAATCCCAGTTGGAGCCGCTTGTCAGAACGCATGCATAGTTGGTCGTCCGACAGCAACGATCGTAACTGTCGCACAGCGTTCGATGCGTATCGATCGTCGGACTTGCCGGAGTATTTGACGATTAGATGCAGTTAGACGGTCAGACAGTTGCAATCGTTGCTGTCGGACGACCGTTCATGCATGCGCCCTCAGAGCCCAGAGCTAGAGGGGGCAAAGTGGTATTTGGCCGAGCGTCGTGCGGAGAAGGGAGAGAGTTAAATGTGACTAAGGAAAAAGAGCTTGTTCTTATTATTACCTTTCACACTTCTTTGGGTGAACAGAAGAGCATGCGTCGTACCGGCAAATAAAGAGACTTAATTCAGGATTTTCTCTAGTCAACCCACAGGTTCAAAACTTGCAGGTATAACCGCATTTGGATATGTTTAAATGCATGCTCTCATATTGCATCTGATACTCTTCGAAGAAACCATGGTTGCAAGGAGCTGCAGTGAAATTTTGTAAAGAAAAATTGGCACTATTATTACAACCCCAGTGGGGGTGAGATGGGTCAAAAAATAGGGGTTATCTAGGGTCCTGATCACAAATATGATCTTCATTTTTGGCACTGGCGCCAATCGGCGCCAAGGGTGTTTTCACCGATTCCGCTGAAACTTGCGCTAGGGGGTTTTCGCACCAGATTTGCTGTAGACTTGTGCATGGGTGTTATTTGGGGTCCTGATTACGAATCTTACATTTGATTTTGGCATTTTCTGTTTAAGGCATATTTTCTGCTCTCCTGAGCTCTCTCACTTATAGAGGCTAGGAATAAGCCTGTGGAGGGAGGTGAGATTATAGAGTGATAGGCCACGCAGCGTTTGGCAAATGTTGAAGGGTTTGAGTAGTTGGCTTGCTCACTTATGAGCCCTTCTTTCTCCGAAGGCTTGGTCCTGATTGCGATCAAATTAGTGAGAGGGTGCAGGCAAGTAGGAAATGGGCTCCGAGTAGCATCAACGACAAAAACAAATGCCATATTCGTGATCTGCATCCCAAATAACCCCAAGCACAAGTCTACAGCAAATTTGTTGAAAACACCATTGCCGTCAACTGGCGCCAAATGGCTCCAATTTGGCGCCGGCACCGAAAATAGAGGTCATATTCGTGATCAGGACCCTCGAAAACCCCCCTAGCGCAAGTTTCAGCGAAATTGGTGAAAACGCCCTTGGCGGCAGCTGGCGCCATTTTGCACCAATTTGGCGCTAGCGCCAAAAATGAAGGTCATATTCGTGATCAGGACCCTCGATAACCCCCATATGCGAAGTTTCAGCGAAAAAAATTTGACCCATCTCACCCCCTCTGGGGTTGTAATAGTGCAATAGTGCTGACAAATTATATTCATTACAGCTAATAAAGATCACAACTTTTTGTAACTTCACTTTACGGGGGTCTAATTCTTTGCCCAAGATGAAGTCCTACAGTTTCAGTAGCGGCGAACAAGCCAGTATGACATGTTTAGTGCGCATGCATAGTCGGTTGTCCAATCATAACGATCGTACAGCTTTAGGTACGTATCGATCGTCGGATTGGCTTTCACGTCCGACGACCGATATGTACTTAATGCTGTGCGATCGTTACGATGGGATGACCGACTATGAATGCGCCCTTAGGCCAATGTCAGGGCGCTTGCATAGTCGGTCGTCCGACAGCAACGATCGCAACTGTCTGACTGTCTAACTGCATCTAATCGTCGAATACTCAGGCAAGTCCGACAATCGATAGGCATCCAATGCTGTGCGACAGTTACGATCGTTCCTGTCGTCCGACGGCCCCCAGACAATACCTAACCACTGGGACGCGGCCGCGGCCATCGCGGCCGAGTTCGTTTGGCGCGCGAATCGAAATGGGGCGCATTCATCTGGACCAATACACCTGCGGCGCCTACCGCTACCGTACACCGCTCGCACTACCAACTCAGCCGCGATCACCGCGGCCGCGCCCAAATGGATAGGTATTGTCTGGGGGCCGTCGTCCGGCCGACTACGCAAGCGCCCTCAGACTTCGGGAATCGCGCGATTCGCTAGCGTCTGCGGTCGCATCGCGGCCAATGAAGCACTCAACTGGCTGGTGCCGCAACGCGACCGCGGACGCTAGTGAATCGCTAGTAGCGAATCGCCCGATTGACATCAGACTCACTGACATCGGCTTTATGTGGAATTTGTTTCGGATGAGTTCAAGTTGAACATAGCTAGGTAGTAACAGTGTTCATTTCTAAATGTCCGTATCGGTGGCATCATTATGTCGAGAGTGCCCGCTCGTTTTGAAATTAGTTCTGTTTTAATTTTAATACAACTTTTGGTATTTACAACTTCAATTTTTTTCCTTGATTGGTAAATTATGATGCGCGGCACCAAAAGGTAAGCATTAGCTTCGTTGGTATGGGAACCTTGCAACTACCATGTCCACCTTGTAATGAGAACCATTCACTGAAGCCTTGAAATCAGATGGACAAATGAAAATTTTTCCTAATTTTCCCCAAGCTAGTAGTGCTTCGAAAGGCAGTTCTGATGTTTTTAATTACAAGAGCGAGCCATCCGTCCCTGTTCATTTTCTTCGAAACGAATCTCGGACGTTCTTTGTTTACAAGATAGTTGGATTCCATTGAAACAAAGTATTACATCCCGCAAGATTCAGTAACGACGACAACACAGCCATTTGCTGTTGCAAAATAACTCACTACGTTTTTCCTGATTATAGCGTTGATAATTTTTCATAGGTTCTTCCTTGTTTGAGCTGGTTTCCTCTCTCATACCACATACAACCACAAATACACAACAATGAAACACGGATGTGGTCTCCAAACTCTCAAATACTACGTCCCTCTGCGGGAAGCGACTACAGATCCCCACCACCGAAGGGAGGGTTCCTTTCAGTCTTTTTTTTGTGAGCGTGGTTTTAGGTAACCATTGCAGTGCTCTACTGGCCGATGTCAGACTTTGCGAC
>KZ345078.1:314556-328343 GCA_002352805.1 Teladorsagia circumcincta | reverse complement strand
GGTTCATTGCCGCTATCGGCTGACGGCTCAAACTGAGTTGGAATGCAATGGTGCCCCGGTAGCTAAACTTGTAGCGCACTTGCCTGGTAAGCAAGAGGTGCGGGTTTGAGAGAGGCAGCTTTAATCAGACGAAGAGAACCTTCCCTAACTAATTGAGGAAAGCAAGATGATAACGATGAGCAGGTGGAGTACGTGTCTACGCCGAACGGCAAAGGAGGAAGCATCGGCTAGAAGAAGAAAGTGGACTCCAGTGAGCCGACTGCTAAGGAAAACAAAGACGAGCCCACTACTGACAACCTCGTGCATGATCGAGGTGCGGAAATGCCTGGCGACGACATGGTGTCGACAGGCAGCGTTAGGAGGAGGATGGACCCAGAATCGACAGGCAACGATAGAAGAAGGGTGGACCCAGAATTAGCCGAGCACGAGCTTCAAAAACTTGCCAAAACGAAAGATTGGCGTGAAGGCTAGCGATGCCTTCCATGTACCTGCTATGGAACACGTGGCGAGCATCATTAAGATTCTTGTCTCGAAACAGCAGACGGAATGCACAAATGGAACTTGAGTGAATAATGTTCGAAGAACTGCGATCCAAGAACGGTATATAGCAAGTTCAAACCGTGCTGGCACCGTTATGTACATGTACATTAGTACAATAGGGGGCTGAGGGCAAGTATGCGCCAACAGCAAGTCGGCGGGAGTACAGCTACGTCATCAATCAATACAGAAGAAGACTTGTTCTTGTAATTTCACAAACTTTCTGCGTTATGTTGTCATGTCACCACGATGTCCAAGGGCTTGAGGTGGTATAGGGCACTAATGCGAACTAGAAACACGTCAAGTGATGAGTCCAACGGTCTCTGTGCTAACGAAAAAAAAAATAGTAGAACTGAAAGAGAAACAATGTTTATCGACTAGCGAGCGTGAGAAATAGTGCAGAGGATAAGGAGGCTTGATTCCATTTATTGAAACAGTGAAGGATCAATATAGTACTTTGGGCGTGTTATTCGAAATAGAATCATTCGAGTGGAAGTATTACCTGCTCATTAATCTGTGAAATCAGAGTTGTGAGATTGACGGTTTCGACCAGCCATTCTACTGCAGCTCTTGAGAGAGAGGCTTGCGTTGCACCTTTCGCAAACTTGAGGCTTGTATTCAGCTGCATCGATGAGGCGGAACTTTCTCAAAACAAGACTTCGTCGTATGTGCGATGAAAGTGAAGAATTCACAACATCATTAAACTTCGGCAATAAAATAAACAGGATCTTAACCTAAACTTTCTAGCCATAAAATGAACTACAGAAGGTGTAACGTTTGCTGAACCGGTGCTCTCTTCATGCACTGCAGCGTCCTTCTATAACATTGTTCTACTATACGTGATGGGTTAAGTGTTTCTGTTGGTGTGTGTATTTGACCGAAAACTTACAGCGCGGGCACCAGCGGTCGAGGTAAGCAAACCAGCCCGTTTGGCGTTTTGCTGGGACCGTATGCTGAATGTTGGGGAAGGGATAGGATCCCCAACGGTCGACGGACTCCTTCAACTCTATCCTTCGAACTGCCTCAATATTATGCTTACCTCAGGACTAAGCCTAGGAGGCAGGGAGGTCCGTCGTCTCTCCAAGGCCTAGTCCTAAAGTAAGCAAATCAGCCCTTCTGGCGGAGCTGCGGATGTAGCTGCAGCACTTCCGTCATCACTCTCACATCGTACCGACCAAGTTCAAGTAATCCATCGACTTCGGGGATCCCAGCCCCTCCCCAGCATTCAGCATACCGGCCTCAGCAGGAACGCCAAACGGGCTGGTTAGCTTACCTCCCAGCGGTCGCCTGAAATAGATTTCGTGATATAAGGGGTGGGACGGGAACGTACTTGGCTGTGAACAGAAAGGGATAACAACTTATAAGGGCTGATAAGAGGCGCTGGAACGCAAATGTTGCCAATTCGGTCTTGTCGACCGTGTTGACCTTATAGTCTCTATACTTGCAAGTGCTATGAGTTGTGGGACGGAGGCATAGTCAGTAGGTGTTCGAAATCGACTGATCAAAGCTGATAGGGTTTGTAGAACGCAAAAGTTGCCATTTCCGCTGCATAGCTCACGTTGAAACTAGAGCGTTTATACTTACAATTTCTATGTGGAAGGAACGTGCAAATTGTAATGATACAACCAGGGTAGATTAAGCAGTTCCCAACCAAGGGGTAATTTTCAACGCCGGGCGCGATAGCGGGCAGAGCACACTGGTTATGAAACGCTTCAGTCCATATACCAAAGTTAGGGTGGGCGTGTAAGTGGAAGTGACGTGGCTGCTGCTGCACTTGATAGAAGCAGAGTGGATTAGCTGTTGCCAGCATTTTTGCTGATATCTGACAATGTGTGTTGGAAGCAGCTTATCCACGCAGCTTCTATCAAGTGCGACGGCAGCCACGTACTTCCGCTTACACGCCCACCCTGATTTGGAATCTGGACTGTAATTCGGTGTGCCGGGTTGTATGCATGCTGAACTGTTTGCCCGTCCACAAAATGAAGTGAGTGATAAGGCAGCTGATGGATGAACCAACAACTAACAAAAGTACGGAGCTCAAAATCTAACAATATCGATGTCTGCATTTGCATGAGTGTGACCACACACCCACGGCTGTATTACACCTATGGAGCACATCCTCGGTCAATACACATGGTGCCGCAGTCACGCCAGAGGGAAGTGGAAGGAAAGAGGTGGCAAATGCGGAACAGTGAAACTTATCGTCAACAGACTTAAGGTATATTTAGGTGTTCAGATGTCACTTTGACTTTTTTTTATGATTGGGATAATGCCCTCCACTAATGATGGCACGTTTCTTGTACATGGTGTCACAAGTGCAAGGTAGGCCAGCGGGAGCTATAATGCATACGCAAGAAGGGAGAGTGCGTTGTCGGGGCACAAATCTGATCTGTTATATGTTATACTTTCCAGTAGAACTAGACTATTTCTACAACAGTGTTTTCAAAATGACTGCGGGGTTCAAAGCTGTCAGTGTGACCATGAAAAGATGAAGAACTGCGAAATCGTCGGGCAATATTATTGTAGAACAACCTTATCTCAGCTAAGAATATTTATCTTTAATGGAGGAAGCCTGATAAAGTAGCAAGTGGGACCAAATTGTGCTCAATGTATCAGTCGTCAACGCCCTGCGATATCCAGAGAGTGTTCTAGTAAATTCCATGGGTGCTGCACCACCTCTCGGAATCCGCGCATAAATAAGCACTACCCTTGCGGCTTGCGAGGACTGGAAACCCCTAAAATTTCAAATTATCTCAGCAATCATGGTATATGGAGTGAGGCAAACTCTTGTGTCCTAGACCGTGCAGCGCTCTTCCTGTAAGTAACACAAGATTATAAGATCAGAAACATAGGCTATACCGTAACCCTCTCGGCGTTGGGAGTAGGGCGCGCAATGCCGCGTATCATCGATCCTGTATGTCTGCTCGCTTCCTACTTTCGATTTCTCTGCGCTCTCTCATGGGGGAGAGAGTGCGTCGAGCAAACCCGAGCACTATACTGAACGCCGTTCATGTACAAGGTGTATGATGGCGCGCTTGTTGGTTTAGCCTCACGAACGTTGAGGCGGCATGTGAGATTCCATCCCCCTGCCCCGCTTAGGGCGTTCGAATGCCGCGACGTTTTGGCCATTTTTGAATGGCTGTCATGTAAGGATGGGTTAGCTTCGTTGGCGTATTCACTCCAGTTTAGGAGTATAGAGTGACCGTAACCCACAATAGCGCACTCCGGCGCTCATGTGGTTTACGGTATACACCCTATATTCCTGAACTTGTAAGACTGTGTAAGTAACACTGATGCGTACAGAATATGAGAAGCAGGTGTGGCTTACTGTATGGATGCCTGAAGATTGATTTATGCGATCTGCAAAGTCAGGGATGACAAAGAGGGTTGAGGTGGTGCGAGTTGTAGCGAATCTAGCACTACGTTGAAACCAGAATGTTGTGAATAAAACTGCAAAATTCAAGACAAAAACGTAGTAGGTTTAAGATGGAGCAGAAGAAGTAAATTTCCGAATGACTTGAGTAAATGCGCCACTTCACCTACCATTTATGAACAGTTTCAGCGATCTCGCATCCCACTTCTTGCTGTGATTCCAACGGTCTTGCGGACAAGGGGTTAACTCTACGTCGTTCGCTCCTCCAAGCAAACTATAGATTTCTACCATCTCATAAGGTGATTTTGTGATGATATCGTGATTCTGAAATGCCGATATTTTGTGGATAACCTGAAGTGCTTGCTTCCGTTTCAGCGGTTATGGCAGAAACGCAGTTGTTTCGGTGCGTGCTCAGATCGTGTTTCATATGTTTGAGCTATTACTCAGAGTCATCGCTCCTCAAATCATCACAAAAACCTTCACAATAGCTCTCCTCAGCTGCAGTGTTCTTAAATCTCATACTAGACTATAAGTGCAACAGAAACCACTATGTACTGAAGGTGTCCACAATCAGTCAGACCGTAGTGATATCAATGGACTTCACGAGCCGAAAATATTAGTTACCCAGTCATATTTAGCTCCCGTAATCACGGTATGACGTGACAACGTGGAAATGAATATTGATCGATTCAGAAAAAAAGTACACGAGCTCAATCCAAGTACCCAAAGAAAACGCTACCATATTGGTGAGTGTGTATGAATCACGCTACTCATTATGAGCGGGCTTCGAATTTGCATAACAAGGCAAAGCAATGTAAGATTAGCAATTATGTATAACATAGCCTAACCTCCAAAAAATATTATCTAGTCATGCCTTTGTAGGTTTTCTTGTCCGCAAACAAAGTGTACGAATTCTCGATTCTAAATGTAACGATGAGTAGAAAAGGTAACACTTCTCAAGAGTGGACCACTACCCACCTGTAAGGCTTGTTCTTCACTTTTCAAACATTAATGTGTACATAATTCCCCGCAATCCAACCCATCGGAGATGGCTCATTCTCACTCACCCTTCAGCGTTGGCAAATTCAATTTCCATAGTAACCTACCTACAGAGGATGTGCCGCAAAAGTCCTTAGTTTTCATACTGTCCATGCACCCTTCAGACCTACCGTACCCAAAGAAACTCGCGACCGTTTGTGGCTACTGCGCTCATGTGTATTAGAGACTCAAGTCACGATCAACTACACAGCTGTGATGTGATGTGTTTACAGAAATGAAGAGATGACAGGAGGAAATGAAGAAGAGGGAAAATAATCATCGAGAGATGGTCAGTAACGCCGGGGTAAAGAAAAACCATGAGAAACGGCTCATAGCCCGTACAACCGGACCCCTTCCTTGCCCGCTGATTACCGCATTTATGCGGCTCTCATGAAAGTATTTTTCAATGCTAACGTCCTCGTGGTGAACGGTTAGAGACGTGCAGCCGGTGATCAGCCAGTCGGTGGGTGTGCTCTGTCGATGGCAGCTCGTGGTCGGGTAGGGCATCATGCAAGAGCGCTGGGAACAAACCCTCTCCGCGCACTTCGTGTCGGTTCTCACCTTGTGATTCCGCCTGTCTTGCCACTAGGTAAATTTTCCCCCTTCCACCTTAAGCTTGTAGTGAAATTCTTTAAGCACAATAGACAGACGAGAACGACAGGAGTTCAAAAGAGGTGAATTGCACGATCCGCTTAGGTCAATTTGTGGCATTCCGCATGGGGGTCTACCGTTTCATATTCGCTGAATCTAACATTTTTATAAGTTTTCCTCTCAATGCCATAATTTTGTGAATGACCCGTTCACCTTGCAAACCGTGCATTGCGGATCACTCGCTCGGAGGTGCGAGGGAACGTCAATTGGGTGAGAAAACTCCGCAAGTAAGTGCGAAGTGACCTCATTAAAGGCGAAGCCATAGTGGTCACCATGCCGCCCGAACATCTGTATCAGCCACGTAAAATGGCGGAAAAGGAAATCGGAAAAGCACAAGCAGCAAAAACAACATGGTCGAAAGCGGTATATTCAGGAGGAAAGAATTCCTATTATAAAGTTAGGAGCACATCCACCTGTTATCACCAACCGGCTATCATTGACAAACTATGAGTGAAGACTACTTAGATATTAAGGAGCAACAAACGACACCTGTACGATTCAACTGTGAACCCAAGCAAAAAATGAGTAATTTGAATCAAGGAGTCTAAAGACAACAGTAAGCTATAGCAAGCTTTGTTGTCTTATCATGTCTTCTAGTGCGACTTCCGTTTTTCTGAGGTTTTAAATCCTTCGCGTTCTCTGACCTCTTACACATTTTCTCCCGCTGCGACACTTTTCTATGCTAATAATACATATGAAACTTATTTCAAACCGGTATCCCAGTTTTACGTCGACCAGGCCTCTCGAGCCTTGTCCTCCGGAGTAGTACCTCGCTCGTGAATTGAGCAAGCCCCTGCTTGCGTTTTCACTCCTGCACCTACATATACACCATTACTACAGCGGAATTTTCGCTCAGCAACGGCTCATGCTTATCCGTACTCTTCCTTTCAGCACCAATTCAAAACTACTAGCCTGCTCATCAATCTCCCCAGACGCCATCATCATCCTTTTACGAAAGTTCTGAACCGAATGTTTCCCAAGCTCTGAGGGAGTCTTCACACAAGGAGACAAATTCGCAATTGCATCTGCTCCTGGGGGGAAGGCAGGTAAGTAACCAACGTAAACGAAGGCTAGCGGAGCCTCCTTTTACGTATCGAATGAATCTACATGAGCTATACCGTATTTTTGATTCTGTGGGTGATAACTTTATAACTTAATATTCTACACTATTACAATAATTGATTTGCCTTCTCGATTGATTTCCAATTTATCCGATTAACACGTTGACGACATCACGCGCTTTGGGTTTTTGCACCGCGTGGGACCAGAGCGATTCCGCATTACAAATCTATGGATTTTGAGCTGTAAATACGCAATACTCAGATGCGACCAAGTGTTTTCAATGATGTTTGATCTGTCTAACTTATCGGGAAGGCTGGTAATGGAAGTTTCACCAAGATGACGTGTTAAGGCCACGAAAAGGCAAATTTTATTTACTTTCGCTTCAGAGGTTTTCATTAGAGGCATCAAAATTAATTCGGACGTGGTTGTTTCAGTGAAAAACCACATCTTCCCATGCGAATGGGTTTGCATTTATTCCAACAATTCCTTGTTATCAATATAATTGCGTTAATAAAAAGAAAACGAGTAATGGATTGAACAGATGTAGCCGTACGACCTGGAAAACCTTCACAAAACTCAAGGATATCTGTTCATGCTGTGAGCGCGATTCATAGTTATGTTCATGTATGATCAATAAAATGAACTCAAAAAACTTGGGAAGAAATCGAGCATGTGCGCAAAAAGTAAATGGAATGGGTGTGGCATACATAGTTGCCACAATGTCCGATGACGTGCAAAAATGGCGGCATACATAGTTGCCGCGCTGTCGTCAAGGTGTTAATAGATATGTCTGGGTGGCTCGTGACCCCTAAGCTGCCACCCCTTAATGAGGTCACTTCGCACTTCTCTGCGGGATTCTCACACCTCATTGAGTTTTTCTCCGCTCGTACCATTGATCAGTTTTGACCAGCTTTCGTATTGACCAGTGGCAATAGTACTAACCCGTGATCATCAGAAATTCTGCAAAGCATTCTGCGCAGCGTTGAAACAGTTCATCTTGGTTGTCGCCAACGGCTCCATTTTGCAAGTGAGGTGTGCACAGTGCGTTGTGTACATTTCCGCAGCGCTATATCACATGTATGCATTCACCTTATCTTGTTCTTTCTAACCTCAAGAAGCTTATTTGTGTGAAAGCTTGAACGAGGAAGAGATACCGAAATCAAAAGGATACGTATAATAGGGGAAAAGAGGTCCTCTCACAAGTGGCCTCCTTGCCCCTTCCTTCAGTTCCACTTGCACATAATGCTACATCCTTCCATATAGGTTCACAATAGCCAAACAAATCGATCATTCATGATGTCGCGAGCTGCACGCAAGAACTGCTTCACTTTCGGCAGTTGGTCGAAGAAGTCACAATTTTTGGAGGCGATTTACTCCTCCATACCGACACCAAGTAATCCAACTCGTCGTAATATTTTGCCCTTCTTCTCAACGACCGAATGACGTGATGATCTGTAGGAACTCCGGCCGCTGAACATACGTTTTGAACATATTAAAAAAATTTTCAACTAGGCTTTTGCTGGTTGTTCCCTCGCCGGAAAGCTCGTTGGGCTCGCGAATGGCTCTGCCGACTTCCAAATTTTCTTGAAGTGACAAAACTTGATGTGGAAACTAAGAAAAATATTTTTGGTACACAGTTCTGTCAGTGAAAGAGAGAAGATTATTCTTATGAAAAAAACAGAGCCCTAATTTTCGGGGAAAAAAGTAATCATCAACCTATCAATACTCTTTTGGGAGGAATTAATACCAGGCAAATGTGACAAATATGACAAGCAAATGTGGCCAAAAAGAGGCATTTCGCTCATAACTCATATCAGCAAGCGCTAATTTGCACAAGTTGCCGCGGACGATGGAGGCCTTTCGGAGAATCTTCTTGAAATGTCCCCCCAAACCAGACACAATCCCCCGTTTACTGCCCTCATCATCTTCAGAATATGACGTCATCTGCAGTCTCCGTCAAACTTAAGGGGAGGGAGCCTTCCATGATCGCTACACCTTCGAGCTCTTTCTTACTTCAATCCAGTGGCGGTGAATATGCTCTTGAACACAGTAGCTCTGACTCTGTTCTGACCAGCGTTTCAAAAAACGTCGTGGTGATCCACCACCTGTTGAGGACCCCGTTGAACCTAACCTGTGTCCGTTCCTTGGCAAATCCTTTTCTTCTTTGTCGGTGTGGAAGCTATTATGACGTCCGCTGATAGACTCAGATATGCTCTTCAATTCTTTAGTTGTAAGCATTCGGCTTGAGCTTAGCGAAGGGAGGTTAGTGCTGCTTTGAAGGTGAAGCGAAGTGAAGCGAAGAAGACTTTGAATGTCGTTTTTATTAGCTACCCCTGTATACACCGCAGTTCGTGTGATACCGTGAGAAATAGAGAAAGAGAGGAAAGAGGATGAGAGGAAGGCAAAGGATTGAGGTGAGGCCAGGTAGAGCGCTGAAAAAGTGGTAAGGCATTTATCTGTCATCCAGGCTCTAGAAGGAAAGGAATGCGGAGGAAGAGCTTATAACGATGGCAAACTTCTTCGCAACTTCAAAGAACGACTACTTAGAAAGAAGATGCCGAACCGTCCACGATGACAGCATGATGCAATTCTGACATGTTGTTTGATGCGCGGCTAGAGGCCGCATGATGCAACGTAGTTTCCCACTCATTCTCGTCCACGTGAAAACGTAATTCTGTGCCTCGGAACGCAGTTTTCTTTCAGGGCATACTATGACGAATCCGTATTGTATACAAGTCATGATACATGACGACTCTTTACTCGCTACTCATCCCGTAATAGAGCAAATGCCACTCCTACTATGTACGACGCTATTGGTAACTTGATCACAAACAACTCAAGCGCACTGATTAAAACTGACACATTTCAGAAAATTGACAATTCGGTTTTTAATTCCCAAGCTTACCTGAAGCAATAAAAGGTATCCCCATCCGGGCTTCTTTGCTAATAGCTGCATACACTTGTAGAAGGCGTGATTCATAAAGTGCCCCCCACTGTCGATATTGAATTCTTCTGAAACACCACTTATTCAATTCTCTCGGGTCCATCCGTACAACTTTTGAAATAAATCGAACCTCTAGACCACTATTGGATGTACCAGGGGTCCTCAGAAAAAAACTCGTACGTTGCAGTATTGAATTATTGAGTGTATTTGAAACGAGAATTTTCAAACTGCATTGGAAGCAGCTTTTTCTCGAACTTGGCTTTTTCACAGCCACCCTACGATTTTTTCAACGATTTTTTTGGTTAAGTTACTACCCCCAGAACGATGTAGGTGCTTCTCTTCCAGAGTGTATATCAGTTAGGGAAAATCTCGACGGGCGGGTTGTATCTCTCATAGTAGGTAATAGGATATTGCACTTGCGGAGTCGGGAACGAGCAGATCAGTGGCATTATGATGACGATAGGGGAAGGAGGGTGTAACGCAGCAGAAAATGAGGGTATATGAGAAAACATGTCAAAATATACTCCTTACAGGCTCAGTGCGGAGCCGCATGTACACACGACCTGCGAAAACACCCACTCTACTTACCGCCCTTAATACCTCACTGAGGATGGCGCTGTTGTTAACGTTGCGGCATAAAGGACGGCTAAAAATAAGGAAATGCCCTGTGCCAATTATGGTGCCCCTTATGTAAAAGGAATTACTAAATGTGCTCATTACTACACAGTTATCGTTAACAGTTTTTCAAAATACTTTTCAATTGACCCTGCAACTATGTCATGAGTGGGGGACAGATGAATGGCCTACAATGACACGAAATCAGACCATGATGGTCGCCCCTTTTTCTCATCGCTTACGCTAGAAAAGATTCTAGAGACATTATGAGATTTGCCAAGGAGCTAGCTTGCAATGGTTAGAAGGAAGCGACTTTCCGAGTCTCTTTGTAATGGTGAAGGGCAGAGGACTGCTAGCTTCCCGAAAAGAGTGTAGGTTTCCGTGGTTTGGGGCTGGGCTCCAGCTAGCCCGACTCGAGGATGAACCGCAAAGCAAGTTTTGCTGAAGGGGAGAGTAGGAGGTCGTACTGCAGCGGTCATGTCTTTGATAGAAGCGAATTAATGTTAGAAACAAACGGTTACCTGGTGTTATTAGAACGTTGGGAAAGCAGACAGCAAGTTGCTTTATTTTATCATGGAAGTCCTTATTGGCTTTTTGGTCAATAGAATAACAGAAGAAGTTCTGCGGATGATAACTTGAGCGAAGCTCATCCTCGATTAGTGTGTAATCCTGCAAGATACGTATTTTTTGATATCTGAAAAGATTATGTCTGCAGTTCTCTTTGAGGTTCCCGAAGGAATATGGCCAGGAACTTGTGGTTGAGTAAGGCGCATCCTCAAAATATAATATGAAATGAGGAAAAATGCTGATTTTTTTCATTGTCCCTTAAAATGCGACGAATGGCAACGAAGAGCCTGTCATCGAGCATCAAAGCAGCATTTCATCCGAAGTAATTAGTGTTCCGATAAAAGGGAACTAAAGCCATGTTCCTTGTCCAACTGTTTGGATATCAGATAAGTATTATAATTTCCTTCTTTATCATATGTATTTTCTCCACACAAAATTCCTTCTCTTTCGACACTATGATATAAAGTTCGAGATAAATTAGTTGTTCTACTAAATATTGTAATTAGATTGCTGGTTATGAGCAAAATGTTTCGCCTTACAAGGGAAGGATGGTAGGCCGAGGCGGCCATTCGAAGTGAAATCGCTTTCAAGTGGCAGATCTTTGACCGCTGACTTTGAATCTGCATCCTTTATCTGCTGAACGATTCTCCGAACAAATCTACAGAGCTTGGTGTGATACGGAGTAGGTTTAAGTTCAACAGGCATATGATGCGCAAGCACAGCTAGGGTGTGGACTGGTGGCCTAGTGGATACGATGACGGACCTGGGTCTGCAAGACCAAGGGTTTGGGTCAGAGTCAACTATCACGTTGAACCGATTTCGAAAAATTTATGACCTCCTCCTTTTAGCGAGTCTCGGTAAGACCGCCCAAACACTTATTATGTACTGTACACTTGGTATTTGTGTATGTTTGCGTACTGCTTCGTACTGCCACATCGAGCGTTACACCAGCTCGAACGCGGTAGTATCGAGTTCGCATTGGTGAGCGCAATCTTCCTCTCAGTCCAGCACCGGATAGATTGAGGAGGACTACTAATTTTCGACTAAGTGTTTTTCTGTTCAACGTCAATATTTTTCAGAACACTAAGAAGATTTGTAATCTACGCGACAGTTAGTTTCGGAAGCTACTATGTTTGTGCAGTATCTTCAAAATTGTGTCGATTACGGGATAGAAGAACAAAAATTCAAAGAATGCGCACATCTTTGTTTGAAAGGTTGTAATTTTCTTCAAACATGAAAGTGAGAGAAGTGGTATGGAAATTCTGAAAGGCCAGGTTGTTGTCTTTCTGAAAAGTACTTAAACTTTTACAGTGCCCGTTGGTTGTTAGCATTGTTGCCAGCTCTTTTTCGATGTGGAGGTCAAATTTTCGATTCGGCCAGAAAAATGTCGCAAGGGGTAGTTTGACTTCTTGGAGACGATAGTCACACTCTTTCGGCAAGA
This sequence comes from Teladorsagia circumcincta, assembly GCA_002352805.1. Classification (NCBI taxonomy): domain Eukaryota; kingdom Metazoa; phylum Nematoda; class Chromadorea; order Rhabditida; family Trichostrongylidae; genus Teladorsagia; species Teladorsagia circumcincta. Next base: position 316,115 of record KZ345078.1, on the reverse strand, counting down.
AACCGCCTCGTTAATGCGCTGCGTACGCTAGAGTGCCGAAGTTCCAAAGTCAAAATATTCAGGGGAAAGCTCATCGTAAAGCGGCAATTCGTGCCCTGCTTAACCGTCCCTTTGACCGTTCGGCCACCATACTGAGGAATAAACCTTCGTAATTTTATTCACAGCATCGTTCGCAGTTTTGGAATCCAAAGAAGCACCAGGTCATATACATCTGATCTTGAACGGCCACTTCGACCTACCATCATTCTCTTGTGAGGGGGAATCGAATATACACCACCCGCTGAGCAGTTGCGCTACCGACTACAATATCGAGGCAGCGCTCGATCACAGCTACTTTTTCATGGTATATTTACCATATCATAACTCACACGTATAATGTGATAAGCCGATTGGTCGACCTCGACAGCGAACACGAAGGCTGAAAGCTCCAACAGATCAAGTTTGGCGCTTTTGTTTGCTAACTGCTGCGTTGAAATAGCAGCTTACAAAGAAAGCAAGTCTTTTTTCCTCTTGTGCAACCGTTGACAAAATAAATACTGATCCTCAGGCATGAGAACCAGGTTTAAACGACAAAGATTGGTTTTACTTTCCGCCAGAAGTAGATGAATTAGTGGTATGAAAAAGTCACACTTCTGTAAGACGATGACAAGCTCCACTGGTGATGCGCAAAGATTTCTTCCCTTGGTCGTTCCACTCTTTTTTAAATTTGGTAAGAAAATTTGGGTCTAATTTCAACGTTATAGCAGTTAGCAATTGAGGACGGAAAAACTAAAATTGTACGAGAATGACGCAACTTCTTGGTGTACTCAATGGCGAGTGCTCATAGTAAGTCCGACTAAGTAAAAGGTACATCACTGATCGATTGTCGCTATACGGTTCACAGTGACTTCAAGTTCGGCTAATTTTCGTCGACTGGACTTTCCAATCTGTGTTTCGTAACTCAACTAATTATAACGAAATATTTTGTGATTACTGATTTGTTGAGCAGAAGAACTGCTGCGCGACGGTAGTGATGTTCTCTCAGCTCCCCTCAGATGTGGTATTTAAGAGCCTTCACCATAGAATAAGGGTCAGACAACCACGAAATAACCCTAGATCAATTATGGGTCCAATAATTTTTTGGAGCAACAAAAACAAGAGAAAAACAAAAAAGTCTGCACAAAGCACATGAAAAATATACAGGATTGCAGGTGATTCTTTAACTCATAATTAGTGGAAATGGTCAGAGAAAAAAAAAAGACCGTGTGACTGAAATGCGCAGACACCACGTTTGCCACGTTGATCCTCCACTAAAAAGGACTCCAAAGGACTTTTTGCTGGAGGGTCGACGTGACAATCGTAGTACAATACCGCTCCTAATTTTTGTTCAATCGACGGTTTGCGACGGTCGGAAACCGTCGCAAACCGTCGCCTCGCCATAACTCTTGAAGGAATGGTCCGCTCGTCCTGGAATTTATACCATCCGATAGCACTGCTCAAGATCTACAAGACGCTGTTTTTTTAGTTTTGAAAGAGCTTCATCTAGGATTGCGCCATGCACTCGACCTCCATATCGAGAA
>KZ345078.1:293806-304323 GCA_002352805.1 Teladorsagia circumcincta | reverse complement strand
CAACATCGGCAATTCCTGCTAAGGAAAAAGGGCCAAAGTGCAACATGGGCAAAATGTCTCTTTTTTGCGTCCCCCCCCTGTAGTTTTTCTGGTACAAGTTTATGTTCGTGACCAGAAGCTGCGATAGTGAGGCAGCCTTAAAAGCTGCAAATCCTTGAGTTTGCTGTACTGTCATCAGCTCCTCCCTTCATAAATTTGCTGTTGGTCTTCTCTTCCGGCTTGCACATCATTCAAGCAGTAAGAATCTTCAAGAAGTATAGGATGCCTTCAAACTCCTCAATCTTTTCCGTTGTACGTACATGTAACCTCTGAAATAGCTCGAAACTCCGAATTTATCCTTTTTTCGGAACTTCATTGGTTGAATGAAGTGCACACGCTGGATTTTCTGTTGAAGCAATATAGCCTAAAGGACAAGCATTGTGTTGCAGTGAGTATTTTGTAAGTTTCCAGATATTGTCCAAAACTCGGCTTTCATACAATCGCTGCGTAACAGAAACGTTATTGGCTACAAGGGAAGCTCAGATGAAATAAACTTCATTGGTGGAAATTGAAGCTTTCTGAGATAAGCATTGCATGTGATCTCCTCCATCAACTCCCTTTCTTCAAATCATAGAGAGTTGTATCATATCAGCGTCCTTGTCTACAGGAATGAATGCCTTTGCATTCCATCCACGACGATATGGAGATCCCTGCATTCTCGGAGGCAGCGATCGCCATATGTTGTGGAGCTGTATAGAGGGAACATGGGGTGCTCAATGGTACGCCGATAGAGAAGAAGCAGAGAAATTCGTAAAGGGAACGGCCGTTGATTTTCGCTTGAGTGGCAATGGCAAAACGGTGGACGTATAGACGTGTTTACCTGAAAGGAGTCTCGATGCGACCCTCAATGCGATCCCCCTTTCCCTTGGCCGAGCACCGATCTCACCATCATGGCTGTTTCTATAGTATTTGATCAAGTGATTCTGAAATAACTTGACACACCCCAACTCCGCCCACTTTTCCCTCCAAAACAGCCGCGCGCTGTGCCCTCACATAATGTTTTTGTGAGTGTTTCATGCGCGGGAATGTATCTCACTGTCAACAAATTGTATTAATAAATGTGTTCTTTCACCTTTGAATGGCGTCCAGTTGAGCAAATATGTACCGATTTCAAGGTGGTACAATAGCACCATTGTCGCTAACATCACAATGAGAATGTAAGGCTTAGTGTTCCGTGCTAGTGACACCGCTTTCCGTTCAGTGTTCAGCAGTTGATATGCCATCTGAAATAAGACATTCTTAAGCGCGTCTAAAAATTTTCGGTATTGTGTATTGATGTTGTGTTCTTCGAATTATCCAATGTCAAAGTTATTTCACCATCTTTGAGATAGGAAATCGATGTGTGCTGCACCGTGTTCTCGGCCAAGACCTATTTTCAAGAGACTGCTATTGAACTGTTCAAAAGATCGTGCTGCTTCCTTTTCTAAAATTAGGTTCCCGGGCTGGCTGTTCAGCTAACAATAAGCGGTCTCTCCAGCACGATCAAACTTCTCTGTTTCGACACCAATTCATATATCATTCGGAATCTTTCAGCTTAATATGCATATATATTTGCCTTTGATTCGTTACGAACTAAACGAAAAGGCCTACGTCATAAGGTGTCCAGCAGGCAAGCAAGACCTCTTTTTTTAGATGCGATTCTCCATTGGAAATACAGCAACATCAGACAGCGATGTGCCGCATATTTAGACACATACAATACAAACAAACATGCAAAGGATCTCAGGTGGCCAAAGTCATTCAGAACGGGATGTGCGGCTCTGCATGTATCGTAGACGCTGATTCCAGATCTACCTTCCAAGTCTGCTAAACGATTCTCAGAACAGAGTCATGAAGGCCTTTCCCCAAACGACATTGTGCACATAAGACAATGGAACGATGTGCACATAAGGTGGTGGCAAAGGGAAGTGCAGCAGTGGCGCCATTGGTGGCGTGTCAGACTCGAGGCACGAAGTCATAGGATTGAAACCTCAGACCATTTACTGTTCTGCTTTTTTAGCACGGTGAGTAAAACACTTTTGACCTAACTAGTTGTGTAAATGTGCCTCTATAATGAGTTTGCGATCAGCTCCTTCACGCTTGGACACTGCCTCCCCGCTACGCCCATGATGCATGCGCCAGGGATTTTTGGTAACGGATTCGTGCACATTAGACGAAGCAGTGGTCAACCGTTGAGTTTTAATGGGAAAAGCAAATTTGGAAGGGAAACGACACGACTTGTTGGGCAACCTAATAGCGGGATCTTCAGAAGAGGTTTCGGTCGAGGCCAAGGACATGATACTCCATCCAGCGATTTTTTTCTATAAAAAATAGAGCAATTTGGCTGATTTTTGTCGGCGGAAGTTCCTTTTTCGTGAGCCCTGTAACTCACAAGTCTTACTGTATACGGTATGTAAAGTCTAGACAGATATTACTGTAGAACAAGTAATTTTCTTGCGAACGATATACAACACCGTGTAAAAGACTGAGAATTCAAAGGAAAAATTTGTGTCTGAAAAAAAAGACATTACTTGTCAACCAATCTAATATTGAGGGAGTTACAGTTCAGAGTGCTTTGGAATGGCCTTGAAATTTACTAAGTATTAGGTACTGTGTAGTTATTGTATTTCTGATAATTATTGTTTAGAGAACTGCACATTAGATGTACTCTTGAAATAGGCCTGACGAAATATTCTGGAGCAAAGTGTTGCTGTATTAAAGCACGCTTGAGCTGAACCTGGTGTATAGGAGCTCAGCGATAGTACAGCTGTGGGATGAACCGAAAGTGGCGAAGAAAGCAAGCGAACCATCGAAGGCACTGAAATTATGGGCCGAAACATCGAAATACTAAAGTAAGGTAGGATATGTTGCGACAGGGAAACAGACTGACCGGAGATGACAAAGGAGGGAGCACACTGATCTATGCATCAGTGGCGCGGTAATGGTAGCAGGTCTTAACGATTAGCGCCCTGACCACGTATTTGGTGCGACGAAGTTGGCACGGTCTCTGCAGGTACTGACCCAACGAGTTCTCTCGCGGCGAGGTTGCTACTAGTAAGTCTGACGCTGAGCTTGCCTCTAAATCAGCCATCTGCTGTCGAGTATATGAGCCTTCTTCCAAAGACCTAGAGTAACTGTGGGTCCACCAATTTGGCCTGCTCGAATCAGACTTCTGGCAGTTTTCATATTTTCGTGAAATTTTTTCTACATAAATGACGCACCGATATCACATTATAGTCAGCAAGTAAATGAGGCTATGTAGCGGAAAAGGTGAAACTCTCTTTCGGTTGTTCTAATTTTCCAATGTGATTTCATCAACGTCTCGGTCTTAGTCTAACCGGACTTTGTTATTGTTTGACCTAGTTTTTGTCGATGAAATGCTTGGCCAGTGGATTCTGTTCATGAAGCAGAGCGGTTATTTCCAGAATCTGGATCCAAAAAAATGTGATCACTAGAGTGTAACCATTCGAGTAGATCATATCCTAGAAATCCAAGGAAGGTCAACAGATCGATCCGATCGTTTATAAAGGGGCGTTTACCGTTGAACATGTCCGAAGATTGATTTCACAGAAGGGGGGGGGGGGTGGTATCAGGGCGAAGCAGCGCTTTCTGAAAACGGCTTCTTGCATACGTAGGGACTTATGCGCAGACCACAAAACCATGTTTCGTTTTCGCTGAACGATTTCGGTAGTACCAAAAAAGTGGTGAATGATACTCTTGACGATTCGGTCACCCTGGGCGGCCAAATTTTGCAATCGATGTTGAAAGCAACTTTTTGGCTCTAAATAGTCCTGACGTGGAATTTGACATCAGATTTCGATATTTAGCGCGATTTGGCACTAGTCCGTAGGCGTCAACTCAAGTGATCTTACAACGGGCGGTTTACCGAGTGAGCTACAATGCTGGGACTCTGAACCATCTTTAGGTCCTGAGAACGATGAATAGTCGAAACATTGACCAATAAAAGTGTTCCACCATAACAACCTGCATGGCACAGAAGAATGGCACATATTCAAAAAGCCCACTTTCAAGAAAACTAAACATGGAGTTTATAATGGAGATAAGTTTTGGTGTACATATTCTGAAGAGCGCTGAGACAAATCGTTCGCATTAAAGGTGAAACCTAGGCAGAAGTAGCGTGAACGATGCTCTTTGGTCAGTTGCAACTTTTTACCGGGCCGTTGTCTGGTGCCCTCTCATTGGTTGCGCTCTCTCGTCTCAATCTCTCCTCATAGTCTCTCATCGCCTTAGCGTAGCCGATTACGGAGGTGAGTGAGCTCCTAACCAGAGCGTTTTCATTAAACTCTTTTCCTTTTACCTTTCTGCCAGCCTCTTTAGCAAGATCCTTCCGAAGACAGACATGAAAAGTGAAAAGAAAAATGAAAAGTGATGGTATAAAACTTCGATAATGGTAAAGATTTTCGGAGTAGTGAACATCGAGTTGCCTCCCTGAGGGACCCGTGGATAGAGTTGAAAGGCCCATAACGCCTATAAGGGTGATTGTTAACGCTAAAATATGGATTTCCGATCATGAATTTTCCGTGGACAGAGGGGTTCGAATCAATCCAGTAGTGGTGACAAAGTGGTTAGGGGTTCAAGAAGGGCCCCAGTCGCTAGGTTTCCAGAAAAGAATTGACACTCTCATGAGAAGGACAATTAAACTGCCGAATGAGCAAATGTCTGTATGGCACTCAAATAATTAATGTCGCCAATACATACATTTAGGATGCGGAAATATTTTCATGATTCAACGTCAAAGACTGCGTTTAATGTGATTGTTCACGACGAAGGTGCCAAGGATACATGATACAATAGATTGAATGCAAAGTTTTAGACCTGTGTTTTATGGACCCACAGTTCCAGCGTTCACGTCCCATGCATTCGTGAGCCACAATGCCGTCTACATTCTGATACGTACCTGCACAAGAGCATCTTTTCCTTCACGCTCCTCGCACAACCCATAGGTAGCCTTCTCCAAGATAGTGGATATCTACAAAGGTGATGCCCTTCCCCATTCCATGCCGTAATTGGAACAAAAGCGAATGCTCTCTCGAAAGTCCTCGGGCTGCCTGAGCGGCCAGTATTAGGAAAGATAGAAGCCGAAATGAGGTTTGAGCTGTTTAAAGACTGAATGCTTATGTCGACCGTACTTGGGATAAGCAGGGCTATCCATTTCCACTACGACTACGCCCTTCTTCACACTGCCGAGATGACTCTTCCCGGAGCGGAGAGCCTGGATGTTTACCCTCAGATCCTGTACGGTCTGAGCTTTGCTTCCTTTGACTGTGAGCTCTTCAGAAATCTCCAGCGCTTCTTGGCTGGAAAAAATAATCGAGAACGAGATTGAAGTTGGGAAGGTAGCCGCAAATTCCTCAAAACCCAGCCTCCCTCATACTGAGGAAAAGGGAATCGCCAAGCAACTCAAAAGCTGGCGACGAGTGATGGACAGTGATGGAACTTTCCTGTGATCTTCAGGTTGGTTTCCGAAAGAAAATTTACAGGAGAATGAAGGTGGAAATTACCGCTAAACCCAATATTTCAGTTCTAATGGTGCTGTGCGTCTTAAGGGGTAGGTTTACGCAGACTGTGGAGAGGGCACAGTGCGTAGCAACATGAAAACCAATCACGTCCACTTTAGTCGCCTTTTCGGAGTTCGAAAGGGAAACGAAGAGTGGCATTTTCTACACGATCTGATTTGAGATATCTGCTAAGCAATAAACCTATCGAAACCGGAAGTCACATGTTTCCTGACACAACTTGTAGTTTACAGCCATGCGGCATCAGAATGGATGAATTTTCCTCGCTCAGGAGGGACATCAGTGCCTTATTTAAGAAGGGTTGGCTCTCTCATTGAAGCCATCGCGCACGCGATAGCCAGCTATGTGGACATCACGACCCGATGTTGCACAGTTCGTAGAGGTTTTTGCTGTAGCGTGAAAGGGTTGTCTATCAAAGATTCACTACAGAATTGACCACCAATGACAAGGGTGTGACACGGAGTCGGTCCATAACTTGTTTTCTACTCCGCTGGTACGCGCTGGTTGAACGAGTCCACTACTGCAGTGGAGAAGTGTAGGCTCCGTTGCAACCACACGCAGAAGTCTAGTGGGTTGATCAAGCAGATGAGGTTGAAAATGGACAAATTCACCACATGGTCGTGCCCCGACTCGCTTGGGGCGTTCTCGAGTCAACCATTGAAAATCTTTCCCTGGTTACAGTGAGAAAATCAGTCAAGTTCAATGTGATCAACGGCAGAAGCTCACAACGAAGTTCCAGCAAATGTCCTTTCAACTCAAAAAATGTCCGCTCCGACCATCGAGACCATGCCGTTCAAAAATGACGCGATATCGGAGCTAGATAACGAATCGTTTTGTTTTTGAAGAGTCCTACCATATCCACCGCACAGCGGTGCTTCGCCATCTTTCGAAGAACATCTGCCCTTTATACTCAGCAATCACCTTGCGGTCGAAAAACGATCCCCATAAGCACGTCAAAAACGACGCAGCGGCTGCCTTTTTCAGCTCGTAACCACCAGGACTCAGGGAGACCACGGGTTTCACGGACCACTTTTGAAACCACCTAATATGTACTAAGTTTAAAATTTTTATCAATGTGAACTGAACAAATGAACCTCCAAAGAGTGCCGGTTTTTGTTCCTTCAAAATGTCTGAAACGTCAGACTACTGATTATTATCTTAACCATTTTTTGGATTCAAGCAGGGTTAATCGTCCGCTGGATAAAGTCGAACGACGGTCTCATTTCTATGACCAAAAAGGGGGAGGGCCGTTTGCGCCAAGGTCAACGTCACAACACATGGGTGAGGGGCATGGAAATCCTATACTTACGGACACTTACTTACGTATACTTGGGTCTTGGAGGTGGAAGAGGCAAGCTCTCATCAGAGTGCTCACTTCAGAGCTCGAATCTGTGCTGGACTGCAGAGAGAATAACCTCAGAGTAAGTGTTTCTGAGAACGGCTTCGACGGTGACAGCACCTTCAAGAAAAATGGGAACTGTCGAAGCACTTAGCTTCGCGTATGTGGGAACACATACAAGAGCTAATCAGAAATCGAGACAACATGAAAAGTCTTGAAAGCCCACTGCAGTTTTCGAATATGAATATAGTACAATCGATGATAAGTGCAATCTTACCATATCGTGGCGATGAAGCGATGCAGGGCAAAGGGACAGTCGAAGACGAACCCGCCGTCCTCGAATAGTTCCGAGATCTTGAATAATCAATTTTTATATGCATTCTGACTATTTGATTTCACTTGCCTCAATTTAGTTATCATTTTGTCTCCATTCAGACATTCACCCATACATAGTGAAAGAAGCTTTCCAAGCACAATCCTTCATTCTGCAGTAATTTTTATTCGAAGCATAGCACGATTTTGTTTCGAGAAATGATGGAGAGGAGACAGAAAAAATTGCAGCTTCTCGTCCTTCTATTCACAATACCTTACCTCCTTGAATTTTCTGAGAAGCAATACCGCTGAGTCTTCCGCAGTGGTATCCTAGTCTTCTTGCTCCTGGAAGCTTTCACCATGGAAATCTCAGCTCTTCTGTGACTCTGCTAGTTTCTGCGCTCTGCGTTGGTGAACGACTTCCCCAGCAGAAGAATCAATCATTAATTGGGTGGGATAGAATAGCCGAAGTGTAGCACAGATGTGCCGTTGTCGCGGCTCGAAAGTGTGCGACAACAGCGCTAAGTTCTTACGAAGCTGGCCTCTAGCCACTATCTTGACCTTTGAATGAATTACGTTGGTTGCGTGTCCTTGCGCGATTGCATGGTCCTGTCGCGATTTCAAGTGAATTCTTGAGTGAATCATTCAAAGGAATGCTGCCTTTATTTTGATTGCTTCTACTTGCCTAAACCGTTTAATCATATTTCTTCGTTTGTATTGATACCTACGTCTTTGTTTGCATTAGTGCATGCGCAATTGCAGTTGCATTTTTTGCTGGTGTGAGCCAACAAGAATCGAAAGTTTGTTCAGACAACTCGTCCGACCTCCTTTTGGGGGTAGTGCTTGTTTGAGGGCTTCAACGGCGGTATTCTCTGTTTCCTTTGTGATTTGCAATCGAATCGGCACCCACAGTTTCATTATCGACCGTTTCTACCCCATCAAATCGATCTGGGGGTGTTGCTTTAACATTTTTGTCATTCAGATATCGACGAACAGACGGCATTGGGTTACAACCTTGTTTTGATCCTATCATAGACCGTCAAATCTTAACACCGAACAAACAAACTGCATAGTGCACTTACGGTCGTAATCGAACATACTGACCGACGCTCTCCAAAGAAATCAACAAATGTTGGCTCTGCTGTATTGCTCTGCTTCCATTGGCGCGCCAAAGACCCCATTTCGTCCACACAAACTAAGTATCTGGGTTTACAAGCACTACACTTTTTTTTGGGTGAGAACTGATGGAAATGAAAACAGAGAATGTGCTATAGCTGGGACCACAGGAGGGAACAACACTATCGCCAGTCCAAATTCAGACTTTTCCGGGTTGGTTTGTTACTTTCCGAAAAAGAATTCCAAACGAAGAAGAACAATCAAAACGCACCGGTCATTCAAATCAAAGTACAGCTATAGGGAAGAGCGAGTGTCAACCACCTCAGAGGCGAAACAGCGGATCGAGCAATGGACAATCGCCAGTGGATACAGCGAATCTAATTCTATGAGAAGAAAAGTCGCCTGTTCAAACAACTCATCTCAGCGGTCCTCAGCACAATGGTCCAATGTATCTATTAGTAGCAGAGCAATCGAGCAGCAGGCACAATCAGGGAATATTATTGTATTCGGTCGTTCAAAAAGTCCTGCGACACTTCGACCGAGATTTTCAATTGGGCATTCTTTTATTAAACAATACATTCAATCAACATCAACATCATCACTAGCATATCGGGGACTTACTCGTTTTTTTCGACTAACTCCCAATTCTCCTAAAAAAATTCTAGCGACTGCCATGGGAAGAAGGAGTCATTCCCGTCTTCAAGTTGGCACGATCATCAAATGTCCTATTGTCTCGATTACTCTGCTGTGCTCTAATTACCCGAATTTTCGGTTGATAAGCCGTTCCCATGTTCACTGAAAAACCCCTCTGCTAATGTAGTGTATTTTCGTGCAGCTAGAGACTACCTAACTTTGTCCATGATGGCAGTTCGTGATCTGATTACAAGAATAACATTCATTTTTGGCGTTGGCACCATCTGGCACCAGTTGGCCTCACCTTGTCACGACCCTCGCTTTCACAAATTTGGTGTAAATTGCCGTGTAAGACTAATTCGTTGTCCTGATCACGAGTACAATATTCATTTTTGCGCCTGTGCCTATTTTCTGCTCGTCTGCGCTCTCCCACTGGTCAGACAGCTAGTATGCGATGTGCGACATTCTATAGCACATTCCATCTATATCTTGACGCGAATCGCTATATAGCACACGCTGCGACTCCCGCTGAAGCGTCTACGCTTCTGAATTTCCGCCTCGCCACGGGTACTCCCTACCCTGGCTTTTATCAGAACCCGACAGCAGTTTTGGCCTTTCCATCACTAGAAAAAAGACGTTATAATAACAAAAAAGTTTCGTGACGCAGAAGTGGAAAATTGTAGGAGAATTTTCGGTAGAATTGTAAAGCTGCGAAATGCTTAAGTTGTATGTTTCTGGAATTGGCGAACAAGTTACACATTCCCATACTGGAAGTTCTTAGTCATGTGCGGACCCGTACCTCTTTTTAGACCCTTTTTTGCTTAAGACTATATCGTACATTAACTATCACGAGTTTTTCAGAAGTTCATAAGTGTAATTACCACTATGCACAGTTGTGAATTGGCAGATCAAAATCACTGCTCTTATATGTATTTGTGGTCGCCACATCCCATCCCATAGTGAAATGCCTTTAACATCTTTCTAGCACCGATGTCGCTTTCATAAGCTAGACTTTAGCGTTTGATTTCAGAACGTTTCATCATTAACACGAGCTCGCTGATGACTGAAGACTGGTGGACTCGCAGGTCCTGAAGACGACGATTTGTCGAAACGTTGACCAATAAATGTGTTCCACCATAACATCCTGTATGGCACAGAAGATATAGCAGAATAAACCACTTTTTTTCTTCTTCTTCTTTATTAACTGCTCATTTGTTGCCATTGATCCTAACTTTGTGACTGTTCTCCTTGCAAAAATTATGCGTGAATTACAGTACTTTCAAGCGCGTGTGAAATTTTTATTACAGCCCATTATTGCAAGCATCCACAGAGAAACGCTGAGATCATTTCTGCGGGCATTTGGCTGCTTCGCAGCTCTCAGAAAGAGAACAACACGAGTTGCTTCAGAAGCGAGAAATTAGGAAGCAGTGGCTTAGCTCGAGCAAAAAAAAAACAAAACAATAGTGACGGTTCTGTACAACACTGGTATAAGCTACACGTTTTCAGTAGGGCGCTGAACTTCAGCATGACTTAGTACTTTTGATTAGACTTAATAGCTGGAC